>OX333071.1:0-143631 GCA_946863875.1 Alloplasta piceator
AAACCTCAATAACTGCAACCTCAATAAACCTCAATAAACCTCAATAAACCTCAATAAACCTCAATAAACCTCAATAAACCTCAATAAACCTCAATAAACCTCAATAAACCTCAATAAACCTCAATAACTGCAACCTCAATAACTGCAACCTCAATAACTGCAACCTCAATAACTGCAACCTCAATAACTGCAACCTCAATAACTGCAACCTCAATAACTGCAACCTCAATAACTGCAACCTCAATAACTGCAACCTCAATAACTGCAACCTCAATAAACCTCAATAAACCTCAATAACTGCAACCTCAATAAACCTCAATAACTGCAACCTCAATAACTGCAACCTCAATAACTGCAACCTCAATAACTGCAACCTCAATAACTGCAACCTCAATAACTGCAACCTCAATAACTGCAACCTCAATAACTGCAACCTCAATAACTGCAACCTCAATAACTGCAACCTCAATAACTGCAACCTCAATAACTGCAACCTCAATAACTGCAACCTCAATAACTGCAACCTCAATAACTGCAACCTCAATAACTGCAACCTCAATAACTGCAACCTCAATAACTGCAACCTCAATAACTGCAACCTCAATAAACCTCAATAACTGCAACCTCAATAACTGCAACCTCAATAACTGCAACCTCAATAACTGCAACCTCAATAACTGCAACCTCAATAAACCTCAATAAACCTCAATAACTGCAACCTCAATAACTGCAACCTCAATAACTGCAACCTCAATAACTGCAACCTCAATAACTGCAACCTCAATAACTGCAATAACTGCAAACTGCAACCTCAATAACTGCAACCTCAATAAACCTCAATAAACCTCAATAACTGCAACCTCAATAACTGCAACCTCAATAAACCTCAATAAACCTCAATAACTGCAAACTGAAACCTCAATAAACCTCAATAACTGAAACCTCAATAACTGCAACCTCAATAACTGCAACCTCAATAACTGCAACCTCAATAAACCTCAATAACTGCAACCTCAATAACTGCAACCTCAATAACTGCAACCTCAATAACTGCAACCTCAATAACTGCAACCTCAATAAACTGCAACCTCAATAAACCTCAATAAACTGCAACCTCAATAAGCTGCAACCTCAATAAACTGCAACCTCAATAAACCTCAATAAACTGCAACCTCAATAAACTGCAACCTCAATAAACCTCAATAAACTGCAACCTCAATAAACCTCAATAGCTGCAACCTCAATAACTGCAACCTCGATAACTGCAACAACAGCCTCGATAACTGCAACCTCAATAACTGCAACCTCAATAACTGCAACCTCAATAACTGCAACCTCAATAACTGCAACCTCAATAACTGCAACCTCAATAGCTGCAACCTCAATAACTGCAACCTGAAACCTGAAACCTGAAACCTGAAACCTGAAACCTGAAACCTGCAACCTGAAACCTGAAACCTGAAACCTGAAACCTGAAACCTGAAACCTGAAACCTGAATAAAAATACTCGAAATGGAACCATCCCGATTTCCGAAAATCTGCCTTGATCGATTAGTAGCTCTCGATGCTTCGAATATGAATAATCCGAAATACAACTGGTTCACATGCCTTCGAAAATTATTAGATGCTAGCGGCTCTTCCGAAATTTTTGATAATATGAACTATAATACAATTTTAAATATAGCGCAGAGCGTGTGTTGGTGACCATTAAAGAGAAACAATTCCAATCTGATGCAGTTCGAGTCTTGCTCTCGACGTACAGCCCGTTGTATAAAAACCGCGTTCAGCTCAACGAGCTGAAACGCGAGCCATATCTAGACTTGAATATCCCACTTCCCGTCAAAAGATTAGCAGCTCAAAGTCGCCTTTCGGGTTCAGTAACGGTAGCGTTTAGATTTAAAAATTTATGCTATATATAAACTCGACATTAATGTAACGTGCTCGGTCTGTAATATGCTGAAACTTGAAACGCTGGACCACTTTCTATTTGAATGTCCGTTGTACGACGCCGCTAGAACCCAATATTTTCCGGTAGCCAATTCTCTTATTGCTCTTGATAATTTGGACGAGGCGGGAACTCGAAATCTGGCTTTATTCATTATAACAGCATGCAAATTGCGAGCCTTTGCGCTGGGAAATTGATGTTTGGAACCTGAAGCGTCCGTTTGTTTTCGTAACTAGGTTAAGATTTGAATTATATAGCTACCGCATTACCAACCCTCTTTGTAATAGATGTATTTACATCTCGACAAATAAATATACTACTACTATTCAAGATTGCAATAACGGAGACCCGCAGAGTCCGTCAAGTCTCGATAATCCCGGCCAAGATTGTACACTACCCAAAATAAAGAGGAATCAAAGAGGAAATAAGAGGAGCGAAATAAAGTTTCAAACGATCAATATATTTTTTTTCATTATTTTTTATTTAACGTCGCATCAACTGCCAGGGTTACAACTGACGGGATTCATGTATATCTTATAATAGATTTCGGTGTGTTTATAAATACAACGCATTGTCAAAGACACGCGAAAAAAAAATTGATACAAAAATTTTTGAAAAACTCCGAGTTTCCATTGTTCGTGTTCATCGTGTTATTTTCATTCCCCTCTTCCCCCTCGAGTGTTATTCCTTTACCTCGTACGATTACGAGTCATGTCGATACTAATTTGAGTTGGAAATAAATATTTCTCATGAGTCATAATGAAATTGGAGTTTTTTGCCGCAACCATCACCCCGCTGACCCCGCTTCTTCCAGACGACGTGTGGATCTTTACAGAGATGCACAATGTTCTTTCAAAATCTTCGTAATTCAAGTTATAAAAATTAATAAAAAAAATAACAAGGGTGGTGATATGGTGTCAACGGGCGATAATCGTGCGTCCCGTGCCCGGTGTGTATTATCAAGGATCGCAGCATGAGGTCCGCATTGTCGTTGGCGGGGTAGAGTCATAAAAATTGGACAATTTCACGTATGCCAATCTTGGTTCGATGATAAGTCGACAATCCCCGATGTAGATGTATTTCGCTAATTTTCAACGGTCATCTCGAGTTGTCATACCGCTGGTTGCAATATAAATTAGAAAAACAAAACAACTACAATGTTGATCGGTGTTTTTTTTTTGATCGAAATTTTTTCGCGCAACGCAAATATGCTATTTGTCATGATAAAATTCTTCACGGATCCAGAGACACGTTGCAGCTTTGAAAAAATCGTTCGACGTAAGAAGCCAAATGGCGCTCGAATTTTTCATCATGAAGAATCGTCGTAAAGACCGTTTTTCGTGTTATTTTCTTTTTTTCATTTCGCCGTACGTTTCAATGACGTTGTATTTCCATAGCACCGCCGTGATTTTATCGCTCAACCATTATCTTGTTTCCATCGGCGGCACCCGCGATCGTCCATCATCGAATCATCGCATATTAACGAGTAAAAATTCCAATTTATCAGCGCACCAATCGGATACACCGAGTGGCTCGTGTATCTCGTAATTGTAAGACTCGTTCGATACCTGCAAGCAGAAAGGAATTTTTGTAGAATGGTAATAGTTCAGCTCAACGCGTAAATGAGAAATTCGTAAAGAATTCAGAAAATGTTCGAGCCTCATAATTTTATCATAGATCCATCAATGCGTTCCATTTCGTAAGCACTTGGTGTTTTTTCTCCAAGACCCTTTTCTCAATCATTGACCATTTTGCTACCTCATAGAGGAAGCTTTGTTTTCGCGAAATTTTTTTGTTCGAGATTTTCATGTCAGTATGTTAAAAATGTCCTGAAACATGGAGAAATTATATTTTCAAAAAATGTCCGTATGTGTGTGTGTGTGTGTGTGTGTGTGTGTGTGTGTGTCGCTGCCTCGGAAAAACTCCAACATCTATATCTCAAGACCACATTGGAGTAGCGAGCCGAAATTTTCCACATAAGCTGAGCTCCACAGCCCCTTTGTTATAAATTTTGCAAAAATTCATCGACGCGGGCGAATTTTATGCGCTTTTAAATTTACAAAAAAAATTGCGTGGTTGCTGTAGCGTTCGCAAATTTTGCGATATCGGGTTAAAAAATATTTTCATGATATTTCCAATCGCGACTCACACGTCATTATCCTTCTTGATGATTTTTTCTTCCGTATCCTCGATCTCGCCAATTTCCTTTTCCCCGTCAACGTCCTTTTTCGTATCCTTGCCATTCTCTCCTCGCTCGAATCGTCGCTCTTTCGATGCTTCTTCTCCCTCGAAATTTCCTTATCCGTTTTGTCCCTCGTTGATTCATCCCTCGACGTTGATTTCCATTCTCACCGTTATCCTTGCCGACGTGGTGACCAATTTTTGCCTCCTTGTCGCGTTCCTCCCCGCTCTTCGACTCTTCGCTCTTGTCATGTCCACCGTTGCACCTCGATGAGATTGCCAGTGAGTAAGTACCCTCTCGCGTAAACGTGGTATCCAATGGAAAACAAACCGATCGATCGTCGTTGCTCTCAAGTTTTTGTATCATCCACTCGATACTCGTGTCACTCGTGATGAAAGACTCGATTCGTTTGCGTGACGAATTATATTCATCGTAAATCGTGGACTCGTTATTATCTCAATTATCTCTGTAGCGTGTAACCGTCAAGAGCATCGCAGGACGATCGATCGTAACGCAACGTTACTATTTTAGCGCGAACAATTCGACGATGAAATAAGCGTCAACGATTTTCTCTGCGTCAACAGCGGGACCATCACGCGTGCTCCGCAAATTCAAGAGTCTCGTGGGCTCTGCGGTTCTTTCCGCACCAGCCGAGACGAAATTTGACAGACTCGCGGTCCATCTGAAATTTGAAGAAAAAAAAACCATTAAAAAATCATACGGGGATACAGTCCTTGAATGGAAAAAAATATATCGCCACGAATCGTGCCTTTCATTCGACGTCCCCATCGTTCGTATCGAAGCTGCTAGCTGCGATACACTTTGCATCTGTTGCACGGTTTCCACGATAATCCGCGGTAAAGCAACATTGCATCTAACGGACGAGTCTGAATCACGAGGCTGAAAAATACGATAATTTTTGCAATTCCAACATGATGATTCAATTTCATTGAATCTATAATATTTATATATCCGCGCGATCGATGGTCAATCAGGCCGATGCGTCAATAAAATTTCATTTATTAAAAGAAATAGATTCATTCGAACTTGATGAGCGAAAAAAAAATCTCGGTTTTGAATCGCCAAAAATAAATGGTGGAAAAAAAAATTACTTCCTACCCGATGATCCAATTTTTCAGTGTCAATTTTAAATTATAATTTTCAATTTCGATTGCTTTTTTTTTCGTCGGTGGTTTTCGATTTCAATTTTTTGCAAATTCAAATTAAATTATTTATTCATCAGGGGATAATAAATTCAAGGGGTCACGAGAATGATCGTATTTTACCGTTGAATGAAAAATAAATAAATAATTACGAAACAATTGCCCTTTTGGTGCAGCGATTCGTATTTACTCCGAGATGAAAATATTTCTACGGAGTTGCAACGAAGCAACTCCATTATAAAAAATGTCTCTGTACAATACTGCACTATCGGTCGAGAGTCCACGATGATCGTTGGGCGATTTCAGCAGGTTATATATTCGCGTCGATCTATTTTATAATTTTATACAATTGCCTCTCACGCCCGATCCTCCCCGCACTGACAAAAAAAAATGTTGGAATCATCAAAATCTGTCATTCGATACGTCCAAACGAATATTTAGTTGGTACGATTCAATATTTTTTTGCCTGAATAATATTTTGGCTGACCAAAGCGCATAAATATTCAAATTATTTTATTGTATTATATATGCGCTTCGGTCAACAAAAATATTATTCGGGGAAAAAAAAATGAATCGTACCAACTAAATATTCGTTTGGACGTATCGAATGACAGATTTGGTTGATTCCAACTTTATTTTTCTCAGTGCGTGTTCTCGTTCCACTCGATGACGGAGACGGAGACATAGACGGAGACATAGACGGAGACGAAGACGGAGACGGAGACATAGACGGAGACGGAGACGGAGACGGAGACGGAGACGGAGACATAGACAGAGACATAGACGGAGACGGAGACATAGACGGAAACGGAGACGGAGACGGAGACGGAGACGGAGACGGAGACGTGTGCCTACGATCGAAACCAGCTCGTTGAGGATTTTTTTTTTTTTTTATAATGGCTTCAGAACTTTTTTCAGGCGTTCAAGATTTTTTTTTTCATGAATAATAATTTCTAGTATTACAACTATAGTTCACTCCCTTCATTTGAGTCATTATTTATATGCGCGAATAGGGGCGGTAAAGAAATAGGGGAAGGAGACGAAGCAATGCGACTCCCGCCACATGCAAGTTGCCGAGAACACGAGGTTCATGGGCGGAGTATCGACGACCTTACCGACAGTCGGCATAGTAGGTCGATCGCAGAGCCATCCCACGGCTGCACGCGTCGTGGAAAGCTTTGCTTCAAGTGGCCCGTAAGAAGTACGCTTCTATGGAACTCAATCTTCGTTGCCTGTATGTACGACCGTGGGTTTTGCGGATAAGCAACATGTGCTCAAGTTCAAGTGTTGATCGGAGTACACATTGTTGAGAGTTGTTTCAATATCGTTAATAGAACGATGGATTATTTTTTATAAAGAGTCCACAGCGATAAACAGGTATGAAAATGTGTCAGAATGGTTCGAGTCGTTGGCCTTGAAATATCGACGAAAGGTTTATTGCAGCATCCACATGTATAACCTATAAACTTGTTAATTTGTACAAGTTTATAGGTTATACATGTGGATGGCACACTTGCTTCAATTAATTAATGCTATTTATTAATAATTATTACAGTTATCATGGGACGTAAGGCAAAATTCGACGAAACTGTTGTGCCCAGTGGACCTGGAAGAAAATCAAAAAAGCAAAAGGATCCTCAATTCCCCAAAGAATTAATCGGTAAGAAAATGTCTTTGCTTTATCGTCAACGACGCTCTATCCTTCCAATATCATTCATCGATGATTGAAAATTTCTATCCATAGCGAAGGGACCAACGACCCTCGGTCATCGACAGAAGCAGAGGGTCAAGAAGAGAGCCTTGAAAAAAACTGAAAAACAAAAGAATAACGAACCAAAAAAAAAGAAGACGAAGCAAATAAAAAAAGAGGATACGGAATCCGAAGAGGTGATTCTTCGTTCAGGTTGAGTATCTCCAATTTTCGAGAATACAAACAAATTATACATTTTCCATTGCCCTTTGTGCACAGGAAGAGGAAGAATACAGTTCGGACGACGAGTCCGATACAACGGAGAATATAGCCGGTAAGCCCGGAGCGTTTGTAAAATTGCTTCCTCGGGCCAACAGCGACGAGGATTCCGACCAGGACGACGAGGACGAAGAGGACAACGACGACGATGACGATACGTTGCCTATTGAAAAAGCAAACAAAAGATTGAAAAAGAAACAGGAGAAAGAACGGTAACGCATCGAAATTTCAAATTGTGTTTTGAAAAATTGACCGACGAACGCCGTTACTTATTTTTCAATCGTATCACAGAAAACTCGAAGAGGCAGAGACGAAAGATACGGTCGAACGACAATGCCCGTTTACATTTCCCACCGAGGAGGAACTCAACGACCCATCGAGCCTAAATGACGTGCAGCAACGTATCCGCGACGTGATGATGGTTCTGAATGATTTTAAAAAATTCCGTGAATCCGGAAGATCGCGAGAGGAATACGTCTCATTGTTGCAAACCGATTTATGCTCGTATTACAGTTACAATACATTTCTTATGGAAAAATTGATGCAAATATTTCCATTCGCCGAACTCGTGGAATTTCTCGAATCGAGCGAAGTTCAGAGACCAATGACCCTCAGAACAAATACTCTGAAAACTCGTAGACGTGATTTGGCTCAAGTATGACGATGAATGTTTTTTTTTACGATTTGTTAACCACATCTCGCTCAAAATTACTAATGTCGATCGTTCGTCCTAGGCTCTGATAAACAGAGGCGTGAATCTCGATCCAATCGGCAAATGGACGAAAGTCGGCTTGGTCATATACTCGTCACAAGTACCAATGGGTGCAACTCCGGAATATCTCGCTGGTCATTATATTATTCAAGGTGCCTCCAGTATGTTGCCGGTAATGGCCCTCGAGCCCAAAGAGAACGAGAGAATACTGGATATGTGCGCAGCACCGGGTGGAAAATCATCTCATATCGCTGCTCTGATGAAAAATACCGGAGTTCTGTTCGCAAATGACGTTAATCAGGACAGAATAAAAGCAGTAATCGGAAATTTTCACAGATTGGGAATCGTAAATTCGGTTATCTGCAGTTACGACGGTAGAAGGATACCTTCGGTTCGTATAAAAACCGCCATGCGCGTTAATCTTGAACGGAAATATAATTGTAAATAATAGAGAAAACAAAAAAAAAACACATTATTATGATCCTCATAGATAATCAAAGGATTCGATCGAGTGCTTTTGGACGCACCCTGCACCGGTTCCGGAGTCGTCGCGAAAGATCCAAGCGTCAAAACCAACAAGGGCAAGGTCGATGTGCAGCGTTGTTGCACTCTTCAACGTGAATTACTTCTCGCCGCTATCGATTCCGTGAATGCACGTTCCGAATCTGGTGGCATAATTGTTTATTCGACGTGTTCGATTTTACCGGAAGAGAACGAGTGGATCGTCGATTATGCTCTCAAAAAGCGAGACGTCAAGCTTCTTCCCACTGGCTTGGATTTCGGTGCCGAGGGTTTTACGAATTATCGTCATCATAGATTTCATCCGTCATTAAAGTTGACCAGACGATTTTATCCTCACGTACACAATATGGATGGTTTCTTTGTCGCGAAATTCAAAAAGTTTTCCAACATTATACCGAAACAGGAGAATATAAAAAAAAAAAAAGATGTCACAGAGAACGAGGATGCCTCGGAATAAATAAAATTTGATCCATGAAAATTTGCAAATTATCATCATTATGGGGTATTTCTTTCTCGACTTTGTCATCTCATGAAATGCACAAATATATATATATATAGTTTGAGTATTATGTACAACATCGCGCGCAATACTTTGTACAAATTTCTCACGGAAAAACGTCATCGCAGCACGAAGAATCTTTAAAATACAGAATCATGATGAGTGGCAACTCGCTGCTGTAACGGACCTCTGGAATGATTGAATTTATCGTAACGTAAAGTTTCGCTATGTACTAGTGAAAGAATATACTCTTCAATTGTTTCTCGCAGAGTTTCTTGACTTCGTCTGAAAGAAAATGGGACGATCACATTGTACGTACCAAGAGTGAAATCTTGTTCAGTGAAAAAAAAAATTAATATACTCTCGTTGCTCCTGACTTACCCTCTATATCAATGATATTTGCATTTTTCTGCTGTATCACAACGAAGAATTCACGAAGATTCGAGAGTTTTCCAACTACCCAATAATCGGACATAGTCTTAATCACGATCTCGGCGGCTTCTTTCATTCTAAAAAGCGAAAGGCAATCTATAAATATTTGTCGGATAAACCGGACGTCTGTAATATCCATCAGGGGTATATCGTACCGATTCGTGTCGTTATTGATGTCCGTAATGATCCTCAAAACTTCGGGTGTGGTGAGAACATTGGAGCAACGTCTGTTATCAAGATGTATAGTGCTTTTATAGGCGAGATTTAATTTGTTGAAGTATAAATATTTCGGACTCGATTCGCCGACGTCTGGCACGTATTTAGAGCATTGTTCCGCTACCGAGCTCACCAATGTCGTTAATTGTGGTCCGAGAAAGCTATCCAAAGTCTTGAGAAAGTCTATCAAAAGACTAGTGTTACCTGACGAGATGATCGGTCAGAATTTTTTAATACATCTGTGAGGGGAAAAAAAAAAAAAAAAAAAAAAAAAAAAAAAAAAAAAAAAAGAGCTACAAAGCTTACTGTCGACGAAGAGACAGATGGTCGCGCTCAGAGCGCTGTAAACGACGAGATACAACGATATCGGACTCGATGAGTAATTTATAAAGACTTTCGGCGATTTTGTGATACCGATGGATTCATTGATGCTCGATGTACCGGTGACGAATTTACCGTAATGCGAGCTCGTGAATGGCGACGGTGAATTACGAGGCATCGAACCACCGTGAAGTTCCTTTTCAAGATGCGCAGGAAGCAAAGTACAGACTAGATAATTGTACGCTACTTGCATATCCTCGGGTTCCAGGCCGCTCCAAACGAGCTGATCATTGTAGAGAAACGCGGTGTACTTGACTTGGGGAAAAGTAGCCTCGACGAGATTCATGAAACATTGAACTCTCAAAAAAGTCACTTTATCGAGGGGTAAAAATTGCAGGCCTTGAAATATATCAAGAATATCGCCGTTATTGAGCTTCAGAGACAGTAGATACTGAAACAAAGTTGAATTAAATGTTAATGCATCGTCGAATCGATAAAAAAAAATTGGATAACGTGATTCGACGAGCGAGAAATGAATCCGAAGTTTCGGAGTCGTTCGGCTCTTACCTCGGAAAAAAAATAATCAAGTTTATGTCGGAGGAGCGTGACCGAACCGCAACTCGGGTCATTGAGAATGGTATCGAAGGAGCCCATGAACAATCTGAATCTCGCGTACGCCTGTTTTAGAATAGCTCGACAGACGGCGCTCGACACTTCTTCGTTCTGATATTCCATATATTCGCTTCCGTCTTTTACTTTCCACAGATAAGGCACGCCGACTATCTATAACGGATACGATCGATCTTATTCGAAGAAGAAAGCGGATCGACCGCGACGAAAGCATCGCGAATAAACAGACCATTACGATCCAAAAATCTTTCTCCGGCTGATAATAAACCTGACGAGTCTTGTGCGTGTGACAATAATCGCAGCCTTGCCCGGGATTGAAGGATCTGCGAGGAATAGAAAAATAAAAACGATCGGCCGTCGCTGATAACCCTGGTGGTTGATGCGACTTTAAATAAATAAATAAATAAATAAATAAATAAATAAATAAATAAATATATATATTAAAAAAAGCAAAACCGATTGAAAACAGACTGCAGGCTGTTTCGAACACTTGTAAAGATAGACCAAACTTTATCGATTAATTTTCTGACAAAGAATTTGAGACATTGATAAACAAAATTGCCTGTCCCTGATTGAAAAGCGATTCGTTGACTGAAAAAAGGTTTGCTCGTCGGTGTCTTACTCCGTAAATTTTATAATCGCCTCGCTCAATCCAATGTTCCTTATTTTCGTGTCGATATCAGTTTTTTCCGGATAGTAATACAATATTTTTTTGTGTTCCTGCAATAATTCGAATTACAATAATTTGCAAGGCTTATTGTAATATTGGAGACCGTAATTAATGAAACATCATACTTCGCCCTCTTTTTTGGCATAAGTGCCATTGAAAATATAAAAATGTTCGAGTGTTATTTCGGGTTTGGACGTCATATTTTCATTCACTGTAATTCCCCACGACATGAAAAAATTTATCACGTTTTAAACCAACTGAATCGTTCAATTGTGATATTCAATTTTTGACAAAACAAGGATATTCTCTATCTTTTCATTTTCAAGTTTTATTTCGTATTCATGTAGATTTTTGTGAATTTTTATCATATACATACAACGTCGCGTATGCGTATGCAACTAACTAAGTTTGACAGCTTCGTACTTTTGAAGCCTTTTTAACTCAATGTATGGCCGCCAAATTCAGTGGTTGGGGTATGAACGTTTTACGGGGTCGAATTTACTTCGCAGCACAGCCGCAAGTCGTCGCCATCAGTCAGTTCGCGTTTGAGCATAACCTACTCAACCGCAACGAAACCATGTGTGAGACAGAGACAGACAGATACCCTCCGTCCCTCCCCTAAGCGCATTACTAACCCGCAGCGGTTCTAGCGGCACCGGCGGGAACTAAAAGCGACCCCGTAAAACGTTCATACCCCCACCACTGGAGTTTCCAGACCTGTATGTACGACCGTGGGTACAGGTAGTATCATCTGTCTCTTTCTAACTAAGCGCCCTAATATAACCCACACCGGAGGATAGCAGCGACACGCGGCGGCGTCGACGGGATCGAAAAACGCCTTCAAAACTACTACATACGTCGAAAGTCGTAGCATTGAAAGGTGTCTGCCTTGCAAGACCTGTATACACGACCGTGGTCATAATCCTCCGTTGCGAATGTCAGAGATTTCTTGTTTACCATCTCCCGGAAGTACCTTGATAATTGATATGTAATGTAAGTAATAATAAATATATATGCTGCCATCAGCTGCAGGGTATGGAGGAAAATCACGAATCAGCGGCGCCGGAAAAATATTTAATTTTACGTAAAGCGAAAAAATATTAACCAAAAATGTTTTGGATATTTGGATGTGATAACAGTGATGATAATGGGTGCGTTCTTAAACGCAGTTGTCAAGCAGATCTGCCGCATCCAAGATGTATCTGGAAAAAGTGTCCATCAATTTTTCATTATATACCAATCGTACCAATCTAACATTCGTAATAAAAGAACGCTGGCTAATACCAATAAAAGAATGCGTATCTGAGCAGATCTGCTGCTCCTCGACAACTGCGTGAAATTAAGAACGCACCCTATATCTGCCATGGTCGATTTAATTAGCGGTAAGAATTTTAATTCTTACATCCGTTCAAAAATCTTATCCATTCAACACAATGAGCAAGCACGCAGAGGCCGTATTCAATGTGTGGCTTTTCGCATTTTTTTATTTCAATTTATCACATAAAATATATCAAGTACGCGAGCAATGTTTCAGTTCCACGTACTTTATTATGGTTTCGTTCCATGTCCGGGGTCCACTGTTCTTTTCGAGTGCATGTATAATTTTAAAAAAACCGATGATTCCGGGTCATTTCACTCGTACAAAACTCTTCACCGGTGTGCCACTGAAAAATTCACATTATTTACAGACCTGATAAACCCAAATAAAAAAATAGATGTTTCTTTTTCCGATTATATACTCTCGAGAGTTTTACAATAAACTTTTCAATGGAGACATAAATCGTTGCTCAACAAGTCCACTCGAGCGTTCCATTCTCCCTGAGTCTGATTCTTCCGGTAGCCAAGTATTTCAAGGCTCTGGGGAAGGCTCGATGTTCCGCAATTTTAACCCTCTCCTGCAACGTCTCAACGGTATCATCGGGTTGCACCGAGACTGCCTCTTGTTCGATTATTGCTCCGGAATCAATCTCGACCTGAGCGAAATGAAAACGAAAGAGTTCTCGATAAACGGCCTCGGCTGTGTTTGAAATATCATTGCGGGGGGTATAAATTACCTCGACGAAATGAACGGTACAGCCGGTAATCCGTACTCCCGCTTCGAGAGCGTCCCTGTGGGCGTGAGCTCCCTTGAAGGACGGCAAAAGTGCCGGATGAACGTTCAACAATGCTCCCTTCCATCTCTTGACAAATTCCGACGACAAAATTCTCATAAATCCGGCTAGGCAGACGATCTCGACACCTGATTTTTCGAGCTCCTTGGTCATTGTCTCGTCAAAAGTCTCACGATCTGGAAATTCAGTGTGTTTTATCACCTGCAAAAAAATTTGAAACAATCGGATGTATGAATAAATTATTAAATTCTAAATTGATACAAAACAATGAAAAAATTGAAAAAATGCTAATAAAAAGTAACTCACAATGGCTTTGATACCGGCTCTCTCGGCTCTTCGCAATCCCTCGACGTTTTCCTTGTTGGATATAACGAGAGTAATTTTAGCTCCTATGCGCTGAGTCGGATCGCGCGTCGCATCGATCAGAGCTTGAAGATTCGTACCGCTTCCTGATATGAGAACACCCACGTTTTTCGAATTCTTCGATAAATCTTGGACCAACGATGGAACGTATTTTCGCATTTGTGTCTCCATCGCCTCGGGGAATCCTTGTACGTTGACTCTCGCCGCGTTATCGCGATGCGCGTCGACTCTGCCGATCACGACCGGGCTCTCGTTTTTCAGCAAATTCAAAACCTCTTTGACGTTGATCGGCGAGCATATGAGAATCGCGCCGATTCCGCAGTTAAACGTTCTCAGCATTTCCGTTTCATTGATACCTCCTGGATAAAAAACGAAATTTCATTCGCCGAGTCTCGAACGACGAAATAGTATTTTCTCGTGGATAAAAGACTGACCGGTGGTCGCGAGCCATCCGAAAACAGGCGGAATGTTCCAGATATTTGCGTCCATCGTCACGGCTGTTCCTTCCGGCAAAACTCTCGGTATATTTTCCGTTAGGCCACCACCGGTGATATGAGCAAAAGCCTTTACCAAATTGGACCTCAGCGCTGGCATGACGCCCTTCGTGTAGATCTTTGTCGGTTCCAATAATTCTTCACCTGTTATCAATACACACGAATCGTTGTACCTCTCTTTAAAATTAATTCGTAAAATGTAATCGGATCATACATTTTATCATCAATTTATTCCCCTTGATATAAAAACACTGACAAAAATAATAGGACTAAATTTATCCACAATGCGAAGAGAATTAATTTTTAATTCTCGTCTTGTCACGATCAAAATCTCTGATAACAATATTAAAATCTTTCCAGCGTGACCCGGTGATTACCATCAAGTTTTACCTACCAATCGTCCGGCCGATTTCGGAAAACTCTGCCAAATCGTTGAAATTCTTTCCCGCGATTTTCAAAACTTTGCGAACCAAACTGAATCCATTGCTGTGAACGCCGCTCGACGGTAGACCGATTACAATGTCGCCGGGCTTTATTTCGTCGGTGCGAGGAAGCAAATCATTGCGCTCGACTGCTCCAACCGAAAAACCGGCAAGATCGTATTCTCCGTCCGCGTACATGTCCGGCATCTCGGCGGTTTCTCCACCGATCTGCGCGTGAAAAATCGCGTTGATTCGTTTATTCGAACGAGGAAGATGATTGATTTGAAAAAAAAGAGCGAAGGATACTTGCCAGAGCACAACCGGCACGTTTGCATCCTTCGACGACACCGGAAACAACTTGTGCCGCAACGTCGACGTCGAGACGCCCGCACGCGAAATAATCGAGAAAAAAAAGAGGTTCGGCGCCATGAGCGAGAACGTCGTTGACGCACATTGCAACGAGATCTATGCCAACGGTATCGTGTTTACCACATTCGATCGCAATCTGCGACAAACACAAAATCATAAAGTTGAGCTGCCCGTTATTGCGAAATTCGGATGAAACGCATGGTGCGAAAAATTCAAACGATCGTTACTTTTAGTTTTGTTCCAACGCCATCGGTACCCGAGACGAGAAGAGGATCATTGTAACCGGCGGCTTTGGTATCGAACAAACCACCGAAACCTCCTATAGATCCGAGAACACCGGAACGCTTTGTCGACGAGACCAGAGGTTTTATCGTCGATACGAGAGAATCTCCGGCTTCGATGTCAACTCCACTGCTCTTGTACGATATTTTGCCCGAGTGTAAGATCGATCTGGCGATTCCCTTGTGAGCGATGTCGCTTCGGAATTGTTTTCCATCGAAGGAAATATCGCGGGCGGCTGCCGTTGCTCTCGCTGCTGCTAATTCCAGTGAAGATGCGAGACACGTCGTCATCAATACTCTTCCACCTGTGCAAAATGAACGAGGCCGAGAATTGAAAAAAAAAAAAAAAAAAAAAAAAAAAAAAAAAAAAAAAAAAATTAATAAACGAATATTCGAATCTGCGAAGAGAAATTCCTTACCATTCGTCAACAATTCATGCTTTTCCGAGCGACTCGTTCCGCTGTGAAAGACAAAATGATCCTTTCGCGAAGATATTTCCTCGACGCCACGAATAATTTGTCCCTTTGACGAGGATTCTGGATATCCACGCGAAGCGAGAACAACTCCAGCCGCGTATCTTTCGCTGTCCCAATTTATCGAATATTTTGACAAATTACCGTCGCAACACGAAAGCATTATTTCAAAAAGATCCGATTTCAGTAGTGGCATTATTATTTGAGTTTCAGGATCGCCGAATCGGCAATTAAATTCCAATACTTTTGGTCCATTTTTCGTTTTCATCAGTCCGGCGTACAAAACTCCGACGTACGAAATTCCATCTTTTCTCAGACCCTCGATGGCTCTCTCGACGACTCGCTCGGTGACAATTTTGTAATCATCCTCGTCGATCGAACGACAAGGTCCGTAAGCACCCATTCCTCCCGTATTTGGACCGAGATCACCGTCGAAGATTCTCTTGTGATCTTGGGTAGGTGGCATTATCTCAAAGTTTTTTCCTGCGTACGAGAATAATAATCTCCGTTAACGAAGTTATCGCGACGATACGTGCGATAATTTATCACCACCCCGATTGACAATAATATTCTCTGACCATCCGTGAAAACGAGCATTGAAACTTCTTCACCCTCCAGTAGTTCTTCGACAACGATCGTATCACCGGCTCCCCCGAATTTTCTTTCGGTCATAATCTCGTCGATCGCGCGACAAGCTTCCCCGACGTCTTTAGCCACGACGACACCTTTTCCCGCCGCCAATCCAGCTGCCTTTACCACCAATGCCGGAAACTTGGATCTTGGACGAAGGAATACAAAAATATTTATACAACGTTCCGAGATTATTTCGATAAATTTCATTTATCCTCGTACAAACAAACGACTTTTACTCTCTGACAAATTTTTGCGCCTCCTCGGCATTCGTGAAAGCTTTCCAACGTGCCGTCGGTATTTTATGACGATCCATGAATGATTTCGCCCAATTTTTATCAGCCTCAATTTTTGCTCCTGCTTTTCCAGGGCCGAAGCATGGAATATCAAATTTTTTCAATTCATCCGCGATCCCATTCGCCAAGTACTCTTCAGGCCCGACGATCGCGAGATCGACTCCTTCCTTCTTACTCCATTTTGCCACTTGCTTTTTCGCCAAAATAACATCGATCGTCGGATTATTTTTGCCTCGCGCAATAAAATTTCGTAATTCGCGTACGATTACAATTTCTTACCTCGTTATCCTCGACGTTTAATTTCACCAGGGAGACTTTGTTAACTCGGGCGATTCCGGCATTACCGGGAGACACGTAAATTTGTTTTACCTGTTATTTAAAAAAACCGATGTACAAATTGCGGCGTTTTGAGATAATTAACGAACCGGAGTCTCTATAGCGATGCTTTATACTTTGGGAGATTGGGCAAGTTTCCAGCATATACCGTGTTCTCTTCCACCGCCGCCGATGACGAGTACGGTTTGTTCCATAATATCTGAAACGTATAATCTTGAGCTTAAAGAAAAAATTTTCCAATAAAATTGTCATTTATTATTTCACATGCGGATGCAAGGAATAGCGAATGGAAATTTGAAAAAATGTTTTCTCATTTGTATCGCACATTGGAACAAAAGTAAATAGCTATCTTCCTTTTACGAATGACGGCGAATGTTATTTTTAACCTCTTGTAACTAACACTACCGCAATATTGGTTTGAATATTTTTATTCAGTCGTGTCATCGAAGATAAAAAGAATATTCATCCTTAATCTCATCCCTGTGATACACTCGATCGAAAGAATATGAACTGAATTAAATTATCCAAGTACTTACCGAATGAAAAAATAAATTTATGCTACGTTTGGAACACCGCTCCACGTGTTTGACGACGCGCTTCTGTCCTTTATGCTATGTTCCGCGGTAGGTATCAGCCGTCGCGTATGGGAATGTCAAAATTTTGCTATACGATACGTCGAGCATTGATTATTATTGTCGGAAGATCCGCTAGGCTCAACAGGTGCTGCGCTCCCGAATGCTATGAAGAACTCGATGGCTTTGCGACGAATCTCGAACACTGAATGCCTTTTTTTCAAGCTTCGACACTTTGCGGGGGTTCATCTCTCGTGACGAGACAGAGCGAGTTTATCGTTTGACCGATGATCCCGCTGACCCCTGGACAATATATAGAGATTTCTTTGAGAAAAACATTCGAGTTATATTCGTAAAACGAAGATCAACAGGAGTATTCGAATCAAATCTCATTCATCATGATTTGAAGAAATAAATTATCATTATCATACGTTGCTGAATATTTACCACGGCGTATATGATTTTTTGTTTTTTTATAATAGAAAAAATATTTCTCAATCGAATAAACGACGATATGTATACGGTGCAGCTGCTTCCAAGGTTTTTTTTCTCCTCGATGTTTTTATAGGTCATCATCGACGTCATTTGCAATTCTCTTATCTTTGTCTGTTTCGAAACCTGCAGCGAAATCTTTCGTTAACACTCGAAATATGAGCTCTCGTATATTTCTCACATTTATTTATATACTGCCGATCTGTTCACACAGAGTGCACTGCAGATCGGCAAAGGTCGATTTTGAAATAGACACGTGTACACCCCTATCGATGGGGAAAGTATATAATTTTTTTTTTAATTTCGCGAATCACGAGGCCATCGGGCCAATAAGGTCGCCATCGGACTATCAGAGGTTGAATTGACCTTGTACGTGGCGTACGTTGCCTCTAATTGCGAAAGCAGCTAGCTCGCTGCAGCTTTCCGGATATATCCCAGGCAAAAAGATTATGAAGAATTAAATGGGCTGCAGCGCTTGTAACAGCAGCTGACCCTGGTAAAATATAAAAAAATGTTTCAATGAAAAAAAAAAGAAACGGCCGCCGAGCCCTATGAAGTTTATAGATGATGTACGACGACTTTTAATTGTTTGTCAAAATTGGATGACACAGAGCTCCTTCGACATATTTACCGATTGCTCGGTTTTCTTTTCTTTCTTTTCGCTTCGCGAACACGCACAAACGACGTCTCGTATTCGAGAAGAGACGATGATTTTCCCAAATAATCAATCAGCAGCAAAGAAATGTTAGGGATATTCGTTGGATCGTCGAGACGATGTTTTTTCAACGACCGAAATTTTACGATACGTACAAAAACCTGGCTTAATATTGGCGTTTCATCGGCGATGGGAACATCGAAAAAATCGTCCGAGAAGAGAGTTGAGAAACCGATGATAGATCCGACAATTGTGGCAACGGACGTTGCCAGTGCAAACGAATGTCGACTGCGAGTCAAATCCGTTGATTCGGTAAGAGCTAGCCCTTGAGTCCTGTCGACGTGGAAAAAAAAAAAAAAACTTGATGATCGAAAATCTCGTTCAAAGACCCAAAGTCCGGCATCGCGAGGATCAAAATCCATCCGAGTCTACAGATGGAATCCGGACGAGCCAAAGTTGAAGCCTCACATGCAAAACTTCACGGTTGATCTTACCGATTGCGGCACGATGGTCCTCGACGTTTTGACAATGATAAAGGCACGTCACGATCCTAGTTTATCCTTTCGAAGATCCTGCCGTGAGGGTATTTGCGGAAGCTGCGCCATGAACGTAAACGGCATCAACGTTCTTGCGTGCATAACGTAAAGAAAGGAGAAAATTGTGTGATTATTCGAAAAAATCTCAAATGGTACAAACGACGATGAGGATTTTTGGCGTTTTTTCTTGTTCCTCCAGAAAAGTAAATCCGGATCCGCGAAAACCTTTGATAATATATCCACTGCCACACGCGTACGTGATCAGAGATTTGGTACCGGATACGAGTACCTTTCTCGAACAGTACAGAATGATCGAGCCCTATCTTCAACGCAAAAACGATGGTAATCTCACGGGTACCCGGCAATTGTTGCAAAGCGAGCGTGATCGTAAGAAACTCGATGGCCTCTACGAGTGCATTCTCTGCGGCTGTTGCTCCTTCTCCTGTCCACCTTATTGGTGGCTCGGTGACAAATATCTCGGTCCCGCTGTTCTTTTGCAGGTATAACACAGCACGCACGATCGAAGCTGGAAAGTCTGAAAAGAGAAATTCCAATTTGTTACCTTGGAGGAAAATTAGATTAAACTTGACAAATTGCTAAATTAACTGTTGAAAAAAAAATCAGAACGACGTGGCTTGATTCATTCTCGGATCTCGAGTTTGAATTTTCCAGATTTATTTTTTCTCAATAAGTTATTTGTTGAAAAAAATTTGCTTTCACGTGAATTAATCTCGTGAGAAAACAATTTTAGGCCTACAGATGGATCGTAGATTCCCGGGATGAAAGTCACAAAGAGCGACTCTCCAAGCTCCGTGACTTTTATTCCGTTTTTCGTTGTCACACGATCTTCAATTGTACAAAGTCGTGTCCCAAGGTAAGCGGAAGATGTCTCCTTTTCCAAATATATAACATAATTTTGTGCCATATTTTTCTTCTTTTTCGACGTGCGTTGATTTCAGGGCTTGAATCCGGGTCGAGCGATAGCTCAGGTAAAACGTTTGCTGGTCGGTTTGGCGAAGAAGGAAAAGCCCGATTTTGAGAATCCCTCGTCGGATCCGTGTGGCAATGATAAAACATCGAATTTCTGTGGTTGATGCAGAAAATTCGTGGTTTCACGTGCGAAACACTCGTGTCGCCGCGATTTCGTCTCCGGATGCTAACGTTAGCGATGGAAAATAACCTGTCAACGAATAAGTAGAAATATTTATTTATCACAAAGAGCTCTTTTAACTGCTATTGTTAAATACATGAACATTATATGTGATAACTTTGATCCTCATAGTTTTCGTTTTCTTCGCTTGATCCTAGAATGACCAACATTTTTCTATCGCAGGTACAAAGTCGCAACCCCTTATGTATATCCAACGATCGCCGTCGATTATTCGTGCGAATTCGTTTTTATCCATTCTATCATTTGATAAATTTACATATATGTATCAGGGCGATTTTTTTGTCGACTTATTTTTCTTTTCGACTCCCCACCCGAAATTTTGTTGTACATGTCTGAGAGAAAATTCCCTGAAAGTTACAGCCGTTAAAAGTACTTTCCCTTCGCGTGATAAGTTTTTCCATCTGAAATACACGTAAATGAAAAACTTTTTTCGTCAAAATTTTACCACTCCGCGGTTTTTTATGCCATCACATTGATTTTGGTCGAAATTTACGTAGAATTGAACGATCTTTAAAAGTGTCCTGAACAGCGTAAGTGTAACTTACACTGGTAAGATGGTGCGGGTCCCCAAAGTTGATTTTTACCGAAAATTCTTTGTTTTTTGCAGTTATCTCCGAAATGATCAACTTAATCAAAAAATCGCAAAGGAAAATTTGGTTGGAAATTTAATTTCCTAAAAAAAAGGTCCTCCAGACCTAACTGCTGAAATTAATATTTCTCGAGATATTGAACCTTAACTTATTTATGTATAAAATTTGTATAGTTTATCGAATCAAAAGTTTTTGATCATTGATATTCTATATCATATCATCGTATCATATATCATATCACCAGTGGTAATGAAAAAATAAAAAAATTTCATATCACAAATAAGTTACGGTTCAATATCTCGAGAAATATTAATTTTAGCAATTAGGTCTAAAGGACCTTTTTTGTAGGAAATTAAATTTCTAGAAACATTTTTCTTTACATTTTTTCGGTAAAGTTAATGATTTCGGAGATAACAGTGAAAAAACGAGAATTGTGGGTAAAGATCAACTCAGTGACCTCTTACCGTCTCTTCGGTGTTAGTTACACTTAGGCTGTTCAGGACACTTTCAAAGATCGTTCAATTCTGCGTACATTGCGACCAAAATCACTGCGATAGCATAAAAAACTACGGAGTGGTAAAATTTTGAAGACAAGTTTTTGATTTACGTGTATTTTAGATGGAAAAACTTATCACGCGAAGGGAAAGTACTTAATATTAATATTAAGGGCTGTAACTTTCAGGGAATTTTCTATCAGACATGTGCAACAAAATTTCGGGTGGGGAGTGAAAGAAATGAAAAAAGTAAAAAAAAAAAAAATCGCTCTAATATATATATACGTATATACAATCGTCGGGTATTTCAAGTTTCATTACCCCAGATTTGGCTCATGATTTACTCCGCGATCGTCCCGACACTCGGAAGCACGTAAAATTTATTATTTTATTTTCGTATCCGCCTTTATTTTTTTATACTTTTTTTTTTCTATGATTCGATTCAATTGCAAGAGTTATGAAAATTATCGATTGAAAAAGTTCTATAAAAAAAAATCTTTTCGACACCGGCACAGATTTTCGATTATTTATTTTATAATTTTTCAATGTGACGGTACTGAAAAAAAAGTTTGCAATTGTAGGAAAATTTGAATTTTCCCACAGTCTCATAGTTATAAATTCTTCCGATTTCTTTGTTCCAACGATTGTGTTTGTTGAAAAAAGATTATGGAAAAATAATGACCGATGGAAAAAAATTAAGCTCCGCATCTTCGGTACGATCGATGAAAAAATCATGAACCAAATAAAACGTCGAGTGGGGATTTGTGTTTAGAAATATCCGATGTATACTTGAACTTTATCTCGCGACATATAAACTTATTATAAACACCATTCCTTTTCGTTATCTCTCTGTTTACTCTAAACTCTAAGATCCATTATCACATTAAAGTTCCACAAGTACAAACGAGTCTCATTTTCGCTTTACTTATATCAGCATGATGAATGCCATTCAAACTTCAAGTTCGGTTTTTCGTCAGTAAAGAACAAAAAATGACAAGCTCGACATAGGTAACGCGTCGATAACAAGTAACACAAACATTAAACTATACAAGGTCAAAAAATATTTGGTTCGGCCAAATTAATCACGAATAGCCTCTCAATCGCCGGGCAATAGCCCCTCTCATCAATCTCCCTCCCACATTTGTATCGTATCGGTCGGATATATATATATATATATATATATATATATATATACATATGTAACTTGTTTGTATAATCGTGATATCCTTGAAAACCAAAAGTGAGGAGAACAAAATGTAGCATTATTCCCGGCGCATTCTCTTGTAATGCGGTGCCGGTTCGTCGAATACGTATGGATCCATGGTATTCATCAATGTATTTTCCCGTTTATTCGGCGCGGTATTTTCTTCGTTCGATCTGGTCATAGTGTTGACTGCGTCTCTGATTTTTCTATCCTGCAGCCAAGGATGCAGCAAAACTTGTCTTACGGTTATTCTTTTTTTCGGGTCGGTAGTCATCATACGCCTGATCTGAGAATAACGATAAAAAAAACCGAATACTTACAATCGTTGAGTGAAAAATTTAAAAAATCAATAGCCTCTTAATTCCGCATTAATTCTCACCAAGTCCTTGGCCTCATCCGATACATTGGCGAAGGTTGCGGGCGGAAAGCGATACATTCCCTTGACAATCTGTTCGTGCAGGCTTATTTTGCAATTTTGTACGGCAAACGGGACTCGTCCGGTGAGAGAAACGTAAAGGATCACACCGAGACTCCATACGTCAACTTGACTGGTGTAAGCTCCTCGTCCGCTGGTTACCAATATCTCAGGAGCGACGTACATCGGTGTACCGCAAAAGGTCTGCATCAAACTTTCCGTACCGACGAATTTCGATAGTCCAAAGTCAGAGACCTTGACCAGCGGATACTCGGAATTGTTTGCCAGTAAAATGTTCTCGGGCTTGATCAAAGTTTTATACAGATTTATTCGCGATAACGTAAGACTGTCGAGGAGAGAGAAATTTACAAAAAATTACCATTTTACCTTCAAGTCCCGGTGCGTTATTCCACGCTTGTGGAGATAATCAACGGCCAGTACGACCTGATAAAAAATGAATTTTGCGACTCTTTCCGGCAAACCATCGCGAATTCGATCGAACAGCTCACCACCCTCCATTAACTCGAGAACGATGTAAACCATTCTCGGAGTATCCACGATTTCTTCCACTCTTATTATACAAGGCTGGAAAATAAAAAATATTACCTCTCTCGATATCGTCAATTTGAAAATGTTGAAATTCTCGTCTTTCCTGCTCTCGCAATTTTCTCCTTTGACATACTCACGTGCCTGAGTGCCTTCAGTATTCTCACTTCGTTCATTACTTTTTCCGGATCATTCGGGGAGTCGCGTGTATCGGCGGTAGTCTTCTTCGCAATGGTTTTCATCGCGAATCTCTCGCAACCGACGATCGTGAATACGAGTTTTACTTCGCCGCAGGCTCCGCTTCCCAGTATGCGAGACACCGCGTACTTTGCGCGCAATTCTGGCGGCAAACTGTTGATCTCGGGAGACGAGGTGCTCATGTAGATGTAGGCTGAAAAATTAGAAAAATATCCTTCGTGAATCTACTCTGTAAGTTTTTATAAATCGGCGAATCATCGCGAATCGTGAGAAATATTCCCAAGGCCATCAGGATTTTTGCAAAACTGTTTGGCGCAAGATTTTGAAACCTCGCGAGTATAACATAGAGTTTTTGTAGACAACCTTGCTCGTAATTTATCGTGCTCGATATAAAATTTGCAACGCGTACCAACGTACGAACAAGAGCTGTTACGAGCGCTCGTGGCTGGCGCGAATAATAACACGAATAAATATATTTTCACACGAGAAAACAAGGATTTTCTAAATTACAACGAGTTTTACCGTCGAAACAAGCCTGAGCCAATGATATAGTGTCGTTGTTTTGCAACAAGACTCTCCGTCCCTTTCCGACGAGAGCTTTATTCACAAAGGTACCATTGTGGCTCAAATCCTCCAGATATACAACGGCGTCGCCGTTGTTCAAGCTCCGTCTGGTAATTCGAAAATGTACCTTGCTAATCACGTTCACCCACTTTTCCTTTATCTCATTCGAAGTCAGCGATAGGTCGCAATCTCTATTGCGTCCCAGAGTATAACTGTCTTTCGACATTTCTGAGGAAAGCGAACAATATCAAATATTCCTTAACCATCTTGCAAGATTAATCGTGACGCGTAAGATGAGAGGAACTTACCCAATTTTTTTAGAGTAGACTTATTCGGGCAAAGTCTGCCCCAGATGATTTGACGAGTACACGTGAGTTCCTGAGACTGAGTCAGCAGCATCTCTTCTGCATTTTGTGTATCCGGGAGTGTCAGCGGCATCTCCTCATCCGGATTAGCCATTTTGTCACGACTATTTTCGTCGCAGGTTTCGGGCGAATAACGCGAATCTTCTCGAGTGGAAAGGAAAACGGAAAAAAAGTGGTTTCGCGCGGATTCGGAAAACCGGCTCGATGGGAAGCTGGTAGAGGACAAAAAAAATATAAACAAATAGCCCGGTCCTTTGCTAACCCATAGCGTTATTATGAACGTATTTCGTTCTCGATTGACAGTTTATTCGCGAAAATGCGTGCAAACAAATTTCATCGAGAAGAGAATCGACGTACGCGCGTCTCTTTGTTGTTGTGCGAAATAAAAGAATAATAATTCGTTAAGCGGTTTGAAATGTGTCGAGAAAAAAACCGCGGCCAGAAATTACAAACCGAAACCAACGAATTCAGACGTACACACGGCCGGTACATACAGATCTGTATCTCTATTGTTCTTTCGGTGGTGGGGGTGACAAAGAATTCGAAGGAGTTTCTAGTTTACATTATTGCCACGTCGCTACCATCGAGTGCCAAAGTGAAATATATAGTAATACTCCTTAATTAATGACTGCGCATGCGCCATCATCTATCTCTCTCTCACACATGGTGGCACTAGGATGGCACTCGATCACGATCACAGCGCTCTGACGGCACTGCTTCGAGTCACTTCGAGTACTATGTCATCCCCCACCATAGGAGATATCGGACCTGTTACCTGTAGGTACGACCGTGCCAAAACCACGCGTTCACACACGTTGCCCGGCTTTTGGTATACAAACGCAAGTATGTACGCGACTACACGTCTATATATCATAGACCTTGTACTCCTGGACTGCGCATCGCGTGCCGAGTTACCAGACAAGGACAGCAAATCGGCAATGCTGGATAAAGGCACCGTTCACCCAACTATGGCATTGTTGTCCTTGTCAGGCACGTGGGAATCTCTTTCTGTCTAGTTCTCCTAACTCGACACTATGGGAACAGATAGGGAATGCGCGGTCCAGGCATATATGTAATACTCCTATATTGCTAGCGCTGGCCGAAACTGTGTGAAGACTTTACGGTGCAGACAATATCGTTCTCTCTCTCTCTGGCTCTTGCAATGTGCAAGCGCGAATGAAAGCGGGAGTGCCCCAGCCAGTAACATTTAAGCCTGGTTTATCCAGCGGCCGTAACTTAACTTAGCCGTAACTTAAGAAGTTGAAAGTATATATTGCCCTTGTGGCGTTTATGCAGCAATTAGCCGTAACCGTAACCGTGCATAAGCGCTACAAGGGCAATATATACTTTCAACTTTCTTAAGTTACGGCCGCTGGATAAACCAGACTTTATATATTATACCAACGAAGATTGAGTTCCATAGAAGCGTACAGCCTGCAGCCCGTTTGAAGCAAAGAAAGTTGGGGTAGATTACCCCAACTTTCTAGATGGCACCACCGGCGCCTGTGCTTGTGTGCGCTCATGTACACTACTCGCATGTATGCGTCCGTGTCCGTGATTACCCCAACTTGTAGGCTCCGCCCTACGAGTCGGGGTATTCGTGCTTTCTCTCTCGCTCCCGTTTGAGAGGATATAGCGCTCTCTCTCGCACCAGATCGATAGAGGACGCTAAGTGGGGACTCGTGTGATGTCTGCATCGTGTGCCTACGATCGAGACCAGCTCGTTGAGGATTTTTTTTTTTTTATAATGGCTTCAGAACTTTTTTCAGGCGTTCAAAAATTTTTTTTTCATGAATAATAATTTCTAGTATTACAACTATAGTTCACTCCCTTAATTTGAGTCATTATTTATATGCGCGAATAGGGGCGGTAAAGAAATAGGGGAAGGAGACGAAGCAATGCGACTCCCGCCACATGCAAGTTGCCGAGAACACGAGGTTCATGGGCGGAGTATCGACGACTTTACCGACAGTCGGCATAGTAGGTCGATCGCAGAGCCATCCCACGGCTGCACGAGTCGTGGAAAGCTTTGCTTCAAGTGGCCCGTAAGAAGTACGCTTCTATGGAACTCAATCTTCGTTGATTATACCTCCGTAGTGGGTCGCGCGTGCGCAGTATGACCCAGTTCAAGTGTTCTGTCTCTCTTTTTTATTTCACCTACCACTTATAGGAAAGCATAGGCCGCTCTAGCAATATAGGAGTATTAAAGCCTGGTTTATCCAGCGGCCATAACTTAACTTAGTCGCTGCATAAACCAGGCTTCAAGTGGCTTCAAGCACGGATAGCGCAGTCGATCTTTCCCTGCATTCGTTTTGGAAGCTGATGCGCTCGTGAGCGCCACATCCGTAGCATTTTATATGTCAATGTATATCTATATACACATGCTGAAAGCGCGTAAGCGTCCAACGAATGCGGCTTTTATGTCCATGTGCTCGGCCGATTATGTGACAACCGGAGTCAAATTAACATTTTAGGAAAATCAAGGGGCGGCGGCTTGCTCTCTTGCACTCACAAGACCGGAATGCCGGAGGAGGGGCGAGCCTTACCTCAATCGCGGGGGGCTAAAGACCCTCTCTCTTGGTTCTCACACGATCGCTATGAGCTGTCTCTCTCGCACTCACGAGAGCGGGGGGAGGGGTACCCTCCCCTCAAAATAATCCTCGAAGCTGATATAGCCGGTTTCCGAAAGGTCCTCTAAAAAAAGGCGTCATGCGTCGTATATACACAAGTCGATTTTTTTAAAACCCTGAATGCGTATAAACCCCTCAAGAACAAACACCCTTGCTCGATCTTGTCTCTTTTGCGCTCGATTCTCGAAACATCGCGGCGGATGTTTGACCGAACTCCCACCCTTACTTCCGGCTCCGACCAGCGTAGTACGCTCATCGGCCAATTATAGCCTAGGCGTCGTTCGATGACGCCCGCGTCATGAGAATCATGAGAATCCAGCTTCAAGCTCGATCGTAAGACGCCATTGCAGGAACTCGGCTTCTATCGGCTTGTTCATTCCACCTCGCTCGTTGAATTGCGTCGAATCGAGAATATATATTCCATCAGTGACTGCGTCATTTACTCGTGAGTAAGTGTCACGATCGTTCATCGATCAATCATCCCTCGATCGACAGGCTACATTGAACGACACAAGTGTAAAAGAGGTATTTCTAATTGTCAATTTTTCGCAAGGAACGCTCTGGGATTTTGCATCGATCGTTGGCACAAGCACACGTAAGCTCTCTCCCCCGCAGCTAGACTTGCGCAAAGAAAAAAAAAAGAAAAAAAACGAAGTAGGAGATGTACACGCGAAGCAGATCTTCCACTGGCGGTCCAGGCTTCGGAAATGGTGAGAAATTCATAAAAATGTCAATGAATTTATCAAATTTTCCAGCTCACCTCACGTTTAATGCTATCATTATTTCACTGAGACACCGCAAATTCAATGAAGCCGTTCAGTGGCGCAAAAATCAATATCACGTCCCGGCTACCAACAATGGCGTCGGTCATAGACGCTCACTTTTCTCTCGTTTTTTTTCTTTTGACACCAAACGCACGAAATCTCTCAAAGTGTTGAAATAATTTATGGTTTATTTATTTTTTTTTTTCCCTCGTGATTTTCAGGACGGGGAGGTGGTCAGATGAATTCCGGTGGTGGAAATTCATTTCAGTCTCAGAATCCGGTAAGTTTTACACACCCACACACACACACACATATATATATATATATATATATATATATATATTATATATATACACTGCCTCATCGTCGAAACATACCCTTTTTTTGTTTGTCCCTGAAAAAGTTTTGTCCTTCGCAACCTTATTTTTTCAATTTGGGGAGTCCATCGACTCCGGTACCTATGACCGATGTTAGTGTTAGAAAAATGCTAATTTTTTTCTTCCAAAATTTTTGTCGTCGAGTCAAAATACGCGAAACCCGGCGCCTTGTAAAAAATGAAAATAAAAAGACCTTCGCGACGATTAATTTGGGAAATATTGAAATTTTGCAACTTCTTAAATATAAATCTTTCTCTCGACATCGACACGGATTGAGATTATAGTCCGAAGAAAAAAGCCAGCTTCTCCGAACATTGTTTGGCATAGCCACTTCGGTCGATGGATTTTCTTCCTTTAGTTCAAAGTATATGAGGATCTCGAGGAAAGATTTGCAATGTACCGTGCGATCGGGGGTTTGTCGAAGAGGTAAAACAAACAAAAGAAAAAAAAGATGGAGAAAAAAAAGAAATTGACGCGCAGGGTATGTACTTGCGTGTACTAATTAGACGAATCTTCGTGTTACTCCCCCACCCCTGCTGGACAGCAGGCTCAAAGTAGCTATACAACAATACCGAGGAGGTGTATTTTGCCAGGGGCGAGCTCGCCGGTTGCCCTCATAGCGTAACCGTTAGCCTCGGGATGTATCCCTCGTTAATAACCGAGTGACTCTCGTAAAGCGGTACTTGCGAGAGGGAAAGAGAGAACGAGGAGTAAAGAACGAGAGAAAGAGATGCATGATTCTCAGTCCGCAATGGCGACTCGCGAGTTTAACTCTTTTTTTGTTCCTTTTGTTAATCCATTTCGAAGAAGAAAAAAAAAGATTATCCGCGTCGTTCATCGGTCAGAGAAAATGCGTCGTCCTTTGTAAAAGAGAGAAAAAAAAAACCGAACCATTCGGGTTCGGATAAAAAAAAGAAGAGAGCTCAACGGCACTGGGTAAAGGCTATCGGGGGGCAGCTCGTAGAGTAAGCTCGATTTATATACGATTGGCGACCACTGGTCCCTGGTGGGATTTCACAACCGTAGAGGTTCATTGTGTAGCGGCGGAAAACCCACCCTCTGTTTTTACAGTACAACAATCAGCAGTCGCAGCAACAGCAGCATCAACAGCAACAGCAACAACAACAGCAAGGCGGTAATTACATGCAGTCGGGTGCCTACAAGCCCGGAATACTCGAGCCTTCGCAGCCGTTCAAGCCTTCGGGACAATCTTCGATGGTTCAACAGCAGGCGATGAATCAGAGATCGCAGCAGCAGCAGCAGCAGCCCCTGAATCAGCAGCAAACCGGGCCAACTCCGACGACACCACGATTGAAACCGATTCTCAAACAGAGCACACCCGGTCCGGTACCACCGGCTGTCAACGTTGCTCCTACGCCGGTACCAGCACCAGCGGTAAACTCGAACGCTTCGCCGGCCGTGAATAAAAATCTGCCCACCGTTGCCGCTCCGATGATCAAGAACGACGTAACGATGCCAAAAAAAGCTGACAATGCGGCCGACGGGTCTTTGAAAAATGAAACCGATCCATTGGCACTCGAGGGAATGGAAGGTGACGATTCGCGAAAATGGACCGAGGATGAACAAGGAAAGTGGGGCGATGACGAACAGGGTGGACAATGGATGGACACGGAGGACGGACAGCAGGAGCGACCGAAATGGAGAAGATTCAAGAAACTCTCGACGAGTGAGTCACGATCGTTCAGCTCGATCAAATGTATTTAAAATTCCCCTCTGCATTCGTTACTCGCGTGGTGCTTGAATTTTTTTTTCAAATTTTTTAATCGGCTAACGACAAAAAGAGGCGGCGAGAGACCTATCGCCGTCGGATAATTATCTTATGACTCCACTCGCCCACGCGCATAGCAAATACAGAGTTTCTTTCAATATCCCAATGATGACATTACACTGCGCAAATTTGAAGATATTCAATATTGCCGATAGCTCCGGATGTTTTCGTTATCCCAACGACACTGTAGAGCTCCCTCTAGTTGGATGATCAATGTGAAATAGTTAACTGAAGTATATTCGTATAGTCGAGCGCAAAAGCTTCGATGATCGATATCTTTGAATATTTTAAAAAATTTGGCGTCTTTTTTTTCTTCGTTTTCATCCTCGAAAATTCAGGCAAACCCAACAAGAAGCTCAAGCGTTTGCGCATGAATCAGCGGCTCCGCAAAGCACTCATGCCGAAGAACGCGATAATGGTACTCAACGAGATGAAGGCAGGTGTACATTTCACGTTTCCCGAGACTCAGGCTATAATGCCAAATTCGCTCTTCCTCGTCCACGCTGAGGTGAGTCTGCCGTGCTGGGAGTGAGCTGAGAAAAAAAAATGGAAGAAAAAACTCATTAATTTCATGATACTTACAGCTGGAAGGGAAAGTTTACGTTGGCCAGGGCCTCTCGAAGCCGTTGGCCCGTCAAAATGCAGCGGAGAACGCTCTCAAGTGTTTGCTTCTTGAGAAAATGACCGCCGCAGCGATGAAGGAACGAGTCGAGGCTGAGACTGACGCGTCAATGGAGACACAGCAAACGGGCACCGGTGATGCAGCGACAATGGGGGGGACGGCGGCGGCGACGACAGCGACAGGTACGCCGGCGACGCCAGCATCGAAGGAGGAAAACGGCGAGGAAACAACCGAGGAAAACGACGATGTACCGTGGAGCTCTCTGGCAAGTTTCGCCCTCTACAAGTTGTTCCTCGAGTGGCAAAATCAGGGTACCGTTGTGCCAATACCGAGACCCGGTGTGCCAGCTCCGGCGAAAAACAAAGCCGAGCCAAAACCGACGGCCGAGAAACAATTGCCACCGAACGCGGGTGAGATTCATCCGGTAATGCTGCTCAATCAGATGAGACCCGGCACCACCTACACGGAGGTCGGTAGAGTCGGAACTCCGCCGAATATACAATTCACACTCGGAGTTGAAGTAAGCGGTACAACGTACACGGGTTCGGGTAAGTTTACACGCCTCAATTATTTCCGAAAAGCTCAAGCGCGTTGTCTAACCCTGTTGCTTGTTTCCTCGGAACAGCGAAAAATAAAAAAGACGCCAAGAAGCTAGCTGCCAAAGAAGCACTCAAAGCCCTGTACAATCTCGAATATCCGGAGGAAACTAAGATGGACGCTGCCGAAGGGGCACAATGAATTTTTCATCGTCACAGGGTCGAGACGGACGAAAACGGAAAACCACTTTTTAACATTGTAACCGCGTCTTTTGTTTCTCAAAATGCAAGAAATATGCATTACACGAATATCTTTTTAGAGATACGTCGACATATACAGTATAGTATTAATGCAACCGTAGATTGCGTTTTTTAAGTACCAATGGAATTATTTGTCTAAAACATGAATTACCATCGAACCATTAAACGCGAATCACGACAGTGGAGGATTGAATTTTTTTTTCCGTCGGTTTAAAGTCAAACAATTTCCATAGACGCGAATTCGTGTAACCGAAAAAGCTGTTGGTTCGCCAATCGATGAAATATGATTTTTTTTCCGTGCTTTACAGATTACGTGAACATATGAATTTCATTTTTTCCAGTGGTTAGCTGTGAAACACATTGACTTACCGAATAAATAATTCCTCTACGGATGTCAAACATATTTGATTTATTCATTCCTTTTGCGCGCGCCCATTGGTGTACTTGTGTTTGTAATATGATTTTTTTTTGCTACCATGGTAACCTTCGCGATACCCGAGCGACATATTTCAATCGTTGATGCGATGGAGCCTCTGAAGCTCGTTGTCGTTGGTCCTTCTGGGGTAAACTCGTAAAATAAATTGACTTCCCGATGATTTTTGTTTCGAATTTCAACAATCTGTTTTATTATTTTTGAAAAAAAAGGCTGGGAAATCAACGATATCGAATTACCTGGCCGACGCGACGGAAATTCCCTACGAGTATCGACCTACGAAAGGTGTGAGAATATTGGAATTCGAAGTTACGAATGTCAGAGTGAAGAACAAAACGACAAAGGTCGACGTGGAGCTGTGGGATTGTAGCGGCGACAAAATGTGACGAAAATTTAAAATTGGAAAAAAATCGGTAAAACAAAACACCGTTTCTGGAAACGAGACTAAAATTTACCGTCGATTTCACACAGGTATGAAAATTGTTGGTCCGCTATGCGAAAAGACGCGGTGGGCGTTATTTTCGTGCAAGGTCGGAATACGGAAGTGCACGCGCGAGAACTCGAGAAATTTTACGATTATTTCGTGAATCAGCCAAAACTCGAGACGACGAGTTGCGTTCTATTTCATCACGATCCGGAGAAGAATCGTAGCTCCCAAATTGCCAAAAATTCTCCGTGTAAGTAAGATCGATGCTCGAGTCTCGTTACGCAAAAAAAAATTAAAAACAAAAAATCTGCAGCATCCAGCTTCGCAAGAATATCACAAGTGACCTGTAACACGGAGGAAGCAGGAGCCAAGTTGAAAACTGACTTTCAAGCTTTTTTGAGCACCCTGACGACGAGAAAACAGGACAAATCGGAGCAGGAAGAAAATAGTATCATAAGCGACAGTGGCATATTCCCAATGAGATAAAATGTTGTCTCAATGAGGGGATGCCTGTGAAAAAAAAAAAAAAATCGCGACGATCAATAACAATGAAAACAAATATTTTATGTCCTCTTTTGGTACAACCCCCATCGATGATTCTCATTGATCCCGTTGTGATAGTAACGTCGATCGGATCGACGAATGGATCACCTCCGGATGCCCGATTATAATATACATGTATAATGGTACAATAAAATGACACAATGAATTCTGGCGTTTTATCGGCGTTGGAAAATATCGTTGATCGGCCAAACGTATACATATGTCAATCAGCCAAGGTCTCATCGGCTCTTTGGCGTATTTTCTAGAAAAAAATTCAATTCGTTCCAGGCTTTTTGTACTTGTCGAAGCGTGAACTCGTGACTCCACATCGTCGATAGTACGACCGTCGCTTCGGCAACCTGCTCGAGATTGCTCGGTTGCGATCGAATCCTCAGTTCGGCCTCTTTCTCGGTCATCGAATTTCTCTCGATAACCCTCCTGACCGCCTCCTCGTGCGGTATCACGCACGTCCACAATTCGTGACAGACAAATTGCCATTTGGCTTGTACGAGAACAGCAGCTTCCATGACGATTATGTCAAAACCCTTTCGACGAAGCTCCTCTATCCGCTTTCTCGCTACATCGAGAATAGCCGGCCACACAGCGTTGTTCAATACGTCCAATTGTTCCTTATCGTCGAAGACAATGTTGCCGAGAGCTTTTCTGTCTATCGTACCGTCGTGCTTCAATATTTTGGAGCCAAAATTCTCGACAACGAGCTCGAAGCACCGTTTACCGGGCTCGTAGAGTTCGTGAGCTATCTCGTCGCAATTAACGAGACCAGCCCCGAGTGACTCGAGTTTTTGTGCCACCGACGATTTTCCACTGGCGATACCACCCGTTAGACCTATTATAAAAGGCTTTGATGGTTTCGAGTCCGTTCTTACCGTTTCCTTGAGCCTCGTACCCAGCAATCTCATTCTTCGATTGCACGAGCTTATCTTAGTCTCCTCGTGCTCACCGTGATTCGAATCCTCGACGAGCTTGATCGCGCAAACTTCCAACTCTCCGAGGCCATTTCTCGCGCGTAACTCGTTTACCTTCGCAGCTCCTCCGATCGTTTCCTCGCTAACAACGATCATCTCGAAACTCGGCTCCCACCTCGTAGGCCCGTACGTATCGTTTATCGGCACAATATCGTAACTCAACGACGAATCGACATCCTCGAGGAAGTCTTTTAATTCTTTGATCCTCTTGTCGCAAGGTTCTATCAATTCCCACAGTACTTTGCCTGCAACGATTTACAAAGTTTCATTAATTCCTATATATATTTCTTTGTTACTCTCGGAAATATCGCACCGCCGTTCGTCCAACAAAAATAATTTACCGGTCAACATCGTCGCGTCGGTCACGCCGACGGTGAGTTTATCCGTGCATCTCAATACAGCCTCGCTGAGCAGGATTTTGTGTCCTCCGTGCAAACGGTCGAACGTACCCCCGAGCACAACGTTTTTGTACGCTTTTCCTTGAATCTCCGGATTGGCATCGGCGCGGAGAACCACGCCGCTTCCTCGAGACTCGTCGTCGTCGACGACGGTCATGACTTTGCATCCCATGGAAGTATTGGCCAGACAATCTTGTACAAAAGTATCGGTCTCGTTGCTACCGTACGTCCTATCGAAGATGACCAATTCTACGGGCCTTTTTGTGTTTATGACGGAGACCGAGGAATTTTTCATACCGGTCAAGAGTACTCTGACGTCGAGACGGCAATTCGCGAAGGACGATGCGACGGCGTAAATATTCGCCACGGTTCGTGCGTAACGGGGAGCCGTCCATCTTGATGCGGATAACGAATAATTACCCGGCAATAGCTCATTCTTTTCCGGAAAATATTGTATATACAGAGTCTTGAGAACGTGTTCTCGGATGACTGGCAATAATTTACGAACTTTGACCGGATTTGACAGCACCAAGAGTCCTGTATTGGCCATCATTGATATAGCCACCAACTTTCTCGCTTTTTCGTATATCAGCTTATCAAACGCGAATAATCCAGAAGCGTCACGGATAACCTTAAAAAAAAAAAAAATGTTCCTTTTCAGTCTTTTTGGAGCACGCAATTGCGAAGAACTTGAAACATTTTCAAGCGGTTATATACGTTGTGTACCTACACGAACGCCGCGAAAGAAGAGACATTTATTTTATTTTATCATTTACGCGTCATTGTACGATTATGGCGGACGACCGGAGCAGACCGGAGATTCAAGTTTTTCAACAATGACACGACACTCCAAGATATTTAAAAAAAACAATGTTTATCTCCCAAAATGTAATGCATACAAAATATTATATACATCATCAGGCATTTATTTCCTTTATTTCTAGGGAAGATTTTTACATTGTGCGCAAATCAAATCAATGCATTTGTCGGTAATTAAAGTCATCGCACCATAAATTGGCAATCGTAATTGCGAGTATCTTGTGATTAATTTGATTATTGAAATTGAGCAAGGATCAACGCAATTTACCGATTATAAATATTTAAAAAATGAAGTACATATATGTTTCCGAATGAAAAAATTAAATCTGCGTGCGTGTTCGCCAATTTTTCGATAGGCCGCAGCAGCGTTTTCTCTCCCCTCTCTGTACACACGCACACACGTCACGCGCGCGCGCGCGCGCACACACACACAAATATATACTCTCGCCCCATGGAGAGCAGTAGCCGTGTGGGTCGAGCGCGGGTTCGCAAGTCGCGGACCCGGGTTCGATCCCGGCGACATCGCTGAAAAAATGTATCGGGTTTTTTCAAGTGTTTTCGGCTGTAATCCCCGGTGGTATGGACACCACCTTAAATAAGTTTGTCCCAATACCTCATTGCGATGGGTGGGAGTCGTCACACGGTTTCGGGGGTGGCTCCGCGCGGTCCTTTTCACGCGGATGATGTCTATCCACTTAACAGTGGAGGAGGTAACTGCCTAACCAACCGTTGGTAGTCGTGTGAGAGCCTTCTCGCATTGCTATGATTGCTATCAAGGGAATTAAGTAGGTTACTGGCTGTATCGGTGGAGGTCTTCTGGAGCATAGACCTTATACTCCTGGACCGCGCATTCCCTATCTGTTCCCATAGTGTCGAGTTAGGAGAAAGAGACAGAGAGAGAGATTCCCACGTGCGTGACAAGGACAACAATGCCATAGTTGGGTGAACGGTGCCTTTATCCAGCATTGCCGATTTGCTGTCCTTGTCTGGTAACTCGGCACGCGATGCGCAGTCCAGGAGTACAAGGTCTATGTTCCGGAGTTTCCCTCATCCACCCGTGCGATACGGTTTGGAGTTAAGGTGTAATGGGTTCGGAACTGCAGTCCGACCTGAAATTGTGGATGTAAGTGGCACAGGCCTTCCAAAGAGGGCGAGCCATACTAGGCTAAAAAAAAAAAAAAAAATACTCTCGCCCCGCGCGAGATACAGCGATATATTGATAGCGATCATCGTTCAGCTGCTGGCTGCTCCGCTGCTGCTCGGTCGTGCTCGGTCGTCGTGTTTCTATCTCCCTCTAATCATCATTTTGCGATTGCGCGACGGCGACGAGTCACGGAGTTGTCGCACGGGAAAATTAGTGACTGCGAAGCTGTTTTTTTTTTTTTGTTTTTTTAAAATAATTTTGTACAGAACGATTTTTCGGATCCAACGCGTTATATTTCTCCTCCTCTGATTCCTCTGAAACGAGAATTGAGTTTTGTGATCCAGCTGTGGTGGTGATTCAGCGACAAGATGTAGCCCGTTGACAGCAGTTGTCAGCTGCAGAGACGCACGAAAAGAGAGAGGGAGAGGGAGAGAGAGAAAAGAGTGCTCCGACATCGCTCCATTTCTCAGGACACTCGTGTACGACGAAGAAACCAAGAGAGCTCTCCTTCAACCTTTTCCTATACCGCACGCTCTCTCTTCTTCCTTCGTATTGATCCCCCGAATGTTGTCGGTAGGGATGGGCGATGTTTTTCGATTAATCGAACACGTCGATTTTTTTTGTTCGATAAATCGATTTTTTCGGTCGATGTTTTTTCCGCTCGATTAATCGATGTTCGATTTTTTTTGCCAAACATCGATAATGTTTTTTTTTATTTTGCTTGGCAAGTGAACATCAAGTGAAGAAAATGGTGGAAATTGGCCTCTCCAATACAGTAGAACCTCAGATAACTTAACCCCGAATTACTCGCATATCTTAACTCATTACCATGGCAACGACCTCGCATATCTTAACTTTCCCTATGGCCGTTTCTCCCCACTTCAAACCTTGACTGCGTGTTACACAGAGCACCATAACCTCAACTTGTCAAATTTTCTCGCGAAAATATGCACGATTGAATTCCATCGGATGAATTTTACTAAGTATAATGAATGTGCTTAAAACGTATTAATAATGAGAAGGAAACTTCGTTGGTGGGTAAAAAAAAAATATTGTATGCTTATTGCTAACATGATAGTACGCATGCGCTTAGAGACGTGAGTGGGAGAATACAGGGGAAATTTAAGTTATGCGAGGTTTCCGGTCTCTTCGAATTAAGTTATATGAGGTTCTACTGTATTTCCAGTATGCAACCAGATTTTTGCTAATAAACCGCTTATCAAAAATAAAAGAGATAATTCTGTAGTGAAAAATGATGATTGAATTAATTTTTTTCACCGATATATCGAAGTATCGATGTTTTTTTTTAAACATATCGATTTTTGAATCGATGTTTTTTTCAAACATCGATTCTATAAACATCGATTTTTTTTGCAGCATCGCCCATCCCTAGTTGTCGGGGAAGGGGGCGGGGGGGGGGCGATGTATCACTCGTCGCGAGTACATTATCACGAGTGTGCGTGTGGTTCGTAAACCTCGTGTCGATATACAGAGACACGAGGGATTAAATCGGTGATTACAATTCGGTGATATAAGCGTGGCGACGATTAAATTCGACTCGTAATAATGGAGATCGTCGGTGATTATGAGTACAACACGAAAGATCTCATTGGACACGGGGCCTTCGCCGTTGTATTCAAAGGCAGACACAGAAAAGTGAGTTTTTTAATTTTCCATTGTTCATATCCGAGATTCATTTTTTTTTCCTCCATATTTCTCTTTGTCGCATCGTTGTTTCGCCATTATCGTTCTTTCAGAAATCAAATTTCGTCGTTGCCATAAAGAGCATCACGAAGAAGTCTTTGGCAAAGTCGCAGAATCTCCTCGGAAAGGAGATCAACATATTAAAAGTGAGTGGATTCGAAGAAGAAAAAACACGGTCGCTTCGTTCACGAAGGATACGTTTAAAAAGACTGTAACGCGATGTTTCAGGAACTCACGGAACTGCATCATGAAAATGTCGTTGCTCTGCTGGATTGCAAAGTAAGTAAGCGGCGCTGACTCGTAGATCCTTCGGTTCTGAAAAAAAATAACCGTCGGCGTTGTTCTCTCTCGAAAGGAATCCAATCACAATGTCTTCCTCGTTATGGAGTATTGCAACGGCGGTGATCTGGCCGATTATTTGGGAGCCAAGGGTACGCTGTCCGAAGATACCATCAGAGTTTTTCTAGAGCAACTCGCCGGAGCTATGAAGGCTCTTCACGCCAAGGGCGTCGTACACAGGGATCTCAAGCCGCAGAATATACTGCTGAGTCACGGTTGCGGCAAAGCTTGTCCGCAGCCTCATCAGATAACTCTGAAAATCGGTAAAAAGTTTTTTCAACGCTCTTCTTTCTCAACTTTGTCGGTTAAAAAGAGAACGCTCGTTGTTTTCATCGTATTCGTTATCCGAAAATTCCAAAAATTCCGCTCGTCGAGAAAAGATATTTGAAAAAATTTTCGTCGCAGCCGATTTTGGTTTCGCGAGGTTTCTCCAGGACGGCGTCATGGCGGCTACTCTGTGCGGATCACCGATGTACATGGCACCCGAGGTGATAATGTCATTGCAGTACGACGCCAAGGCCGATTTGTGGTCCCTCGGAACAATAGTTTTTCAATGTTTAACCGGAAAAGCACCGTTTCAAGCTCACACGCCCCAAGCTCTCAAACTCTTCTACGAGAATCACGAGAATCTCGGTCCGAAGTACGTTGAATTTCAAGTCCAAGATCCCACGAATGAGACAAGGCGACTAAATTTGTCTCTTTTTTTGTTCTGACAGAATACCCCCGGGCACGTCACCCGAGCTCTCGCATCTGTTGATGGGTCTGTTGAGACGCAATGCACCGGATCGTATGCCATTTGACGAATTTTTCAGTCACGCTTTTCTCCAAGGACCTCGGGAGAGTCCGAATCTCGTGCCCGTCGAATTGCCAGCGTCGCCGAGAACCGTGATCGAGCCACAAACTGGAAGCAACGTCGCGGTGACATCGGGCGCGGACACGGCGAGTCCGTGCTCGAGTCCCGAGGATGATTTCGTTCTTGTGCCGAGTGATCTGAGCAGCGATACGGACAACAATCCACAACAGGTGAAATACACGAAACAAACGAGTCGCGAGGCGATAAGTCCGCCGCGTCCTTGTTTCTTACCGATCTCCGAACCGATACCCGTTCCATCGCAGAGAAGCGGCGGGCCGTCGCGGCAACCGTCCTCGCCTTCCTCGACGACGATGACGGCCGCAGCGTTAGCGTCGTCGGCGGCCGTTTGTCGCGGTGGTAGCAGCCTCGTACCGCGTTCACAACCGATAAGCATGAAGCGCAGCAACGATCCTTATCGCGGTCACGCACCGGATATCGGATCGTTGAGTCCTCCGAGCGTGCAATTCGTCATCGGTACACCACCTGGTAGGAGAATGAGCGAGACGCCACCGCCACCGAATACCTGGCAAGTGAGTCCGGTTGCGAGACACTTGCACGGTTCGAGCACCGGTACATCGCCGTTGAGACGATCAGCGGGCTGCAATAGCGCCTCGTCGCCGCTTCTCACTGGTCCATTGGCGGTTCTCGGTTCACCGACGACTCGCGCGCTGCAGGACAACAATAATACACTCAGGCACTCGCCGATCATACCATTCGGAACACGAGCCGTTACGCTACCCGAAATATCGGAAGCGGCGAGCTTTCAAAATCTCTTTCCCGAGCTCAATCCCAGTCTCACCGATGACCGTCCGTTGACCTTCATTGCGCCGGAATTGCCCGAGGAAACGCTCCTCGAGCGTGAACACAACGAGATACTCGCCAAGCTCAATTTCGTCGTTGCACTCTGCGAATGCGTGAGCGAAGTTGCGAGAACTCGCGCCGGACCTCTCGGGGCGCCTCTCGGTGGTATGGAACAAGCGAGCAACGCCGCTACCAAGAGAAGAGCCGAACAAGTCATTCTTCTCGTTAGAGCACTGCAATGGCTGAGTTCGGGTCTGAGTCTGGCTACTCAACAATTGAAGGCTGGCAGGCTTCAGCCTACCGCGAACGTCAAAGAGGGTGAGTAGCGTGATTGTCGTCCGTTAAAAAAAAAAAAAAAAACGTGCATAGTATGAAAATGTATCGCTCAAAGATTTTCTCTCATCAGTCGTGAGCACGATGAACGATAAATTTCGTTCGTGTTTGGCCGAGTGCAAGCAGCTCAACAGCGCTGGCCTTTTGCGACAAACCGGAGCTACGGCCGACAAGATTCTCTACAATCACGCGATACAAATGGTAAAATATTCCGTTGACATTGGGCAACGATAAGAGCCACGATGAATATTCGAATACGCGGTCTCGGTGAAATGTTGAAACGATGATATTTATGAAAACATTTCGTTATCAACAGTGTCAGTCGGCGGCGCTTGACGAATTGTTCGGCAATCCGGCCGAATGTTTTCAGCGTTATCACACAGCCCAGATATTGTTGCACTCGTTGTCACAGCACGTCAGCCACAGTCAGGATCGTGCCCTCCTTATAAAATGTAAGTCGTACCATTCGTAATTTACTCATTGATTCTCTCCGCCTTACCACGTGTTGCGCGGAATGTCAATTTTTTCTTTGCTCCTCCATTCTCCCAGATAAGGCAGCCGTTGAGAAGCGTCTCTACGTGCTTCAGCAACAAGGTTACATCTACGCCACGGACCCGACGTAACGTATGTAAAATAATTGAGCAAGAGGGCGAACGAGGGCTGGGTGGAATAACGGAACACAAGAGTATATATAAATTAGTCTGATTTAAAAAAAAGCGACTGTTTTTTGTTTTTCGAAGAAACGCATTAAATACTTTCGGGAAGATGAAAAAAGATGCCTGTTAAAATTAGAGCTCTTGATAAAAATATTAGGAGGTCCCTCATCGCATATTTTTATTTCCCATTTGAATAGGACGGGAAATTTTTTTTTTCAAACTTTGACTTATATCTCTCCTTCGAGTCAATGCACCAAAATGAAGGACACGTATTCTTGTAGAGAATTGAACGCTATACAAAAAAGATCTTTTATGATTTTTCAAAAAACTCACTCCTTCAAAAGTTATTCAAGGTTAAATTTAAATAGAGAGTGAATTTCACTTTTTGTTCAAGTTTCCGTCAAAATGTTGAAACTTATTACTAAATATCGTAAAATCTTTCCTGAAACAAAAGTTTGAATTGCATTAACATAAATTTCCTAATTTTTAAAGAAATGACCAACGGTGTTTCACCCATATTCACAGTCTAATATACATATGAGGTATTGCCGCTGAAATTTTCGCGTCCGAACCCGGACCCTCTTGTATATTTATGAAAATTGTTTTCCGAAAAGTATTCCGAAAAAGAAAAGACACGTATTTTTTTGTCAAGGCCGAGAATTGATATTTTTTGTCGTACGATTTTAGTAAAAAATCCAAATTTTTCACTCTCGACTCTGAACACGTAGTATCTTGGTAATTCGAGACCCTATCGAAAAACGCTTCGGACAAAACTTGTTCGTTATAAAACGAGTGAGACAATTGATATTAAAAAAAAAAAATTGTGGGCACACGGAAGTTTGTTTTTACTTCATAAAACACAAAAAAACGTTTTTTCAGCAAGTACGCCACCTCGAATTATAAAATAAAAAAATTGTAAAAATTCTATAGGAAATCACGAAATTTTTAAGACCAGAATAAGAATGGCAAGATCAAAATCCGCAAAGCTACGGCCAATCGAAGTTTCGTCTTGACCTTATTTTCGAGCCAGATTATGCAGAACTATACTATATTCTCGAAAAATTATATACAGAAATACATTTGAATATTTATTTAATTATACATACGTATATTATTTCATACAAGTATGAAAGAATATACGTATGTATAATTAAATATTACGTATATTATTTCATACTTGTATGAAATAATCTACGTATGTATAATTAAATAAATATTCAAATGTATTTCTGTGTACAATTTTTCGAGAACATATATAGTTCTGCATGATCTGGCTCAAAAATAAGGTCATGACGAAACTTCGATTGGCTGTAGTTTTGCGGATTTTGATCTTGCCATTCTCATTCTGGTCTTAAAAATTTCGTGATTTCCTATAGCATGTTTGCAATTTTTTTATTTTATAATTCGAGGTGGCGTACTTGCTGAAAAAACGTTTTTTTTTTTGTGTTCTATGAAGTAAAAACAAACTTTCGTGTGCCCACAATTTTTTTTCTTAATAACAATTGTCTTACTCGTTTTATCACGAACAAGTTTTGTCCGAAGCGTTTTTCGATAGGATCTCAAATTATCAATATACTACGCGTTTAGAGTAGAGAGTTAGTGAAAAATTCGGATTTTTTACTAAAATCGTACCATGGAAAGTATCAATTGTCGGCCTGAACACAAAAACACGTGTCTTTTCTTTTTCAGAATACTTTGCGGAAATTTTTTTTCATAATTATTCAAGAGGGTCCGGGTTCGGACGTGAAAATTTCAGCGAGAATACCCCATATATATTAGAACGTGAATAACTTTTGAAGGAGTGACGAGTTGATCGAAAAATCATAAGAGATCTTTTTTGCATAGCGTTCAATTATCTACAAGAATATGTGTCGTTCATTTTGGTGCATTGACGCGAAGCCAAGATATAAAATGTCAACGTTTAAAAAAATTTCTTCAGGTGGTATTTAAATGGGAAATAAAAATATGCGGTGAGGGACCTCTAAATATTTTTATTAAGAGCGCTAATTTTAACAGGCATCTTTTTTCATCTTCCGGAAAGTATTTAATGCGTTTCTTCGAAAATAAAAAAAAAGTCGCTTTTTTTGAATCAGTCTAATATATATATATATATATATATAGATAATAATTGAAAGAGTCCAGTACCGACGACGAAGATGACGATGAAACACGAGCAGCTTCGTACACAGGATTTTACGGATCGAACGAAAGAGAAGAAAAAAAGCAAAAATATAAAAGTATAAGAAAGTAAATGGGACGTTTTTCCCTCGAATATCCACATCACGGTTGAATAATCTCGATATCGATCGATGGATCTAATTATAACTATACGTAATGTACTCATGGTTGAATTAACTTTTATTTCATATATATGTTATATATATATAAAGTAATAAACGAGAAGAAAATGTGTATACTAACCGCTGTAGTGGATAAACCAACAAAGAAAAAGATGCAAAGATTTTTTCTGTAAAGTTTGTGCGGTTGATTCTCTGTTTCTCTCTCTCTCTCTCTCTCTCTCTGACTTTTTTTACATCCTACGTTGAGCCAAGAGTAATCCGTGGGCACAAGGCTGCAATGGTTATTAGTAAAAAAAAAAAAAGTACCGTGGAATGCGCAAATTCTCAGTGAAAATTTTTTCATTGTAAAAAAAGCCTATTCGATCGGACGTAAGAGCGTCGCAATCATTTTCGCAAGCTATATAACATTCACGACGATGGAAAAATGAAATCACGCGATTCTTTTTTTGCGACCTATTCATTCAGTTTTTTCCTCGATAGCCGGCTTAGCTGCAGTCCGATTGTCCCTGTAGATAACATAATTCAGCGCAGTTGCCAGTGTAGTCCAGACGAGGTACGGAGCTATGAGATAACCGGCTACGGGAGTTACACGGTAAAATAGGATTCCCATTGCAGCTGTGGTAACCCACAGTGCGGAAACCTCGTACAGTGCCTGAAAAATATCGATCGGAGGGTCGTTGAAAATACGATTGTCGCTCGCATTATCGCGATAATGCGTATAAAAGGTTTGCAAACGCGAAGAATTTTCATTACACAATGAGATGAAAAAAATGGGACAGTAATTCTGAGACGATTCGGAGGATTCGTCGCTTCTCAAAAATATAAGGCTTTCGTTACAAATTTCTTCGATGAATTTTTGAGCAAGGAGAATCCTCGCTACGTCGAAGGAATCTTTGTTACCAATTTGATATCGTGCGCTCCAAAGAACAAGGGCGTCCAGGTCCAATTTAGAGCCAAATTAGCACCGTAGATCGAGAGCGGAAGTGCGGCTCCCGCAAAACCATCGCCGTCGCGCCAAACGAGATAAGAAGCGTATCCCATTGAGCAGTACAAACTGGTCCATATCGGGGCGAATGCCCATTTCGGAGGTGTCCAAGTCGGTTTCCGCAACGACTGTGAAGCAGAAAAAAACAGACCGATAAATACTCCGCTTAAAAACTTTGTTACTTCGTTTACGTCGAAAACAATAATTTTCCAACAGCAAGATAAAACTAGAGGCGAAGAATGACTCGAAGAAAAATACGAGGTGTAGAATGAGAGCGGCCGGTTTGTTGCCAATTATCGTCACTTATCGTCACAAAGACGTTGTGAACTCTGGTTAAATTTCTTATCTACTCACATTGTACCAGGGATTAATGTTTTTTCTGGTGATAAATCCACCGGCCAAACCGCCGATATTCGGCGCTATGGTGGCTGCGACAGCGGGCCAACAAATTTTGACGGGCATGATTTGACTCGTTGAGAAACAACGATTTTTTCCAAGAAATCGGCACGTCGATCAGCGTGAAAATTCTCGTACGTCCGACCAGTCCGACTGGCGACTTGTGGCGTCTGCGAGTACCACGACTGCGGACTGAGCACTGAGCAGGACTGAGTAGTGAGCACTGAGCAGTAGTGTAGGGATGGGCGATGCTGCAAAAAAAATCGATGTTTATAGAATCGATGTTTGAAAAAAACATCGATTCAAAAATCGATATGTTTAAAAAAAAACATCGATACTTCGATATATCGGTGAAAAAAATTAATTCAATCATCATTTTTCACTACAGAATTATCTCTTTTATTTTTGATAAGCGGTTTATTAGCAAAAATCTGGTTGCATACTGGAAATACAGTAGAACCTCATATAACTTAATTCGAAGAGACCGGAAACCTCGCATAACTTAAATTTCCCCTGTATTCTCCCACTCACGTCTCTAAGCGCATGCGTACTATCATGTTAGCAATAAGCATACAATATTTTTTTTTTACCCACCAACGAAGTTTCCTTCTCATTATTAATACGTTTTAAGCACATTCATTATACTTAGTAAAATTCATCCGATGGAATTCAATCGTGCATATTTTCGCGAGAAAATTTGACAAGTTGAGGTTATGGTGCTCTGTGTAACACGCAGTCAAGGTTTGAAGTGGGGAGAAACGGCCATAGGGAAAGTTAAGATATGCGAGGTCGTTGCCATGGTAATGAGTTAAGATATGCGAGTAATTCGGGGTTAAGTTATCTGAGGTTCTACTGTATTGGAGAGGCCAATTTCCACCATTTTCTTCACTTGATGTTCACTTGCCAAGCAAAATAAAAAAAAACATTATCGATGTTTGGCAAAAAAAATCGAACATCGATTAATCGAGCGGAAAAAACATCGACCGAAAAAATCGATTTATCGAACAAAAAAAATCGACGTGTTCGATTAATCGAAAAACATCGCCCATCCCTACAGTAGTGAGTACTGACTCGACGTTGGCAACGTCACTGTAGTACTACTGTAGTAGTGTAGTATCTCTATAACGTAAGGTATATATATATATATATATATATATATATATATGTAGAGCAGAAGCAAAGGCTTTACACGTTCGTCCGGGAGTAAAGAAAGAGTGAGACAAGCCCTCGTTCAGGTGGCATGATGTAACGTGGGGTTCAGCTAGCGCAATGGCACGGCTCAGCACGGCTCGTTGTGTGTGTAGAAAAAATGAAAACAGAAGAGGCGAGGGAATACTAAGTAGTACATGTAACATCTTTGACACGAACATTTCATCACATTTCATAGTGAATCCTAGAAATCAATATGTCGCCCTTTTACTCACTGACAATGACCAACGAAGATAGAGTCCCATAGAAGCTCACTTCTTACGGGCCGGTTTTTTTTTGCCTAGTTGGCTCGTCCACTAGGGACCTGTGCTGTGCCACTCTCTTCATTAATCATTACGGGCCGGTTGAAGCCAAAAAGTTGGGGGAGCCTATGCTTGTGTGCGCTCACGTACAGAACGTATATGTGTGCGCAACAATATGTGTGCTGTACGCGAGCGCACACAAGCACCAAGTCCACCAACTTTTTTGTCTTCAAATCGCCCGTAAGAAATGAGCTTCTATGGGAGCTATGGGAGTATGGGACTCGCTTCGTTGCAATGACATTGTCCGGAGAATTTTGCCAGCTGTTGGTAAATTCACGGATATATAAAAAATTAACTTCTGCTGCCTTGTGTGTGTGTTGTTGCTATATTTTTTTTGTAGATTTTTTTTTGCAAACGATCGCTGTCTTAACGACTGTCAATACAGAATCCGGGGCTCTCCCGCTGCTGCTTGCTTCTCCCATAAGCGTCGCTGGTTGCCTTACACAAGGGGTTTTTAAAAAAATTTATAGAGTACCGTTTATTTTTTCAATATTTAAAAAATTCCTTTCTCAATCTCATGATCTTCCATGTATATAGGGCATTCTACGTCAAATCACGCGGTCATCGGCCCGACCCCCTCGGATTTTGATGGCTAATGAATCGTGGGTTTCGTTTGGCCCAAAATATGTCCTCAAATTTTTAGAAATTTTTATTTCATTTTTTAGGTGTTACCCCAGCTAAAAAATCATTAAATTGAGGGAAATCATAAGGAGGGGCTTTTTTTAAAATAATACAATTTTTTTCACAGAAACTAGAGACCGAAAGAGATATTTTCGTCATAGTTCGATAATGGGCCAAAAATAATTACTTCTTTTTGTGTGTTTTAATAATTTTTTTTTATAATTTCTTATTTTTATTGTTTCTTGAAGTGAGAATAACATCAACGAAAATATTTTTCTAGTCAACGTTTATTTTTTTTCTTGACTCATGAGTGAATTAACGACAACATTTTTCGAAAATTTATTAGCCTCGACAAATTTGACATGGGATGAAAATGACCCATATATATTGCAATATTTCATATATTTTTTATTATTTTATCATGTATATTTTATATATTTCAATTTATCATTTTGTATCTTCATTTTCTTAGATCCTGAGAAACAAAAACTCAAGGGGACTGAATAGAGATTAGAGAGTTATTCTAAAAAAATGACTCCAAAATAATAGTTATGAACGAGAGTAATCGACAAATTGCAAAAATTCGAGTCATGTACATTGTACATCAAAGGAGCGATAAGAAATGTTTCTCGTGTAACACAATCAACGAAGAAATTATCACGAAGTTGCTTGAAATCTCGCTTTTTCGAATCTATACCATATACATATGTAACACCCTTGGCTATAAATAAGTGTCTCAAAATTCGTTCTAACTGGTTTTATAAACACAATTCTGAATAGCCGAGGTCGTGATCGCTCGATTTTTTTGCATCTCATCATGCGGAATCATCATCGTTAAGGAACTTGGTGTTAAGCGGAGTGAGAGTGCGAGAGAGAGGGAGAGCGAAAGAGAGAAAGAGAGAGAGAGAGAGGAAAGAGATGGCGGGTTGGCGGGATGGCGAGAGTGGGCGAGAGTAGGAGAAGAGCTCGGATATGCGGTGTCGAGGATTCGAGCGTCTATAATGGTCAGTGTTGGTGAAACAAGCGAGAGCAAGCGAGAGGGAACCGTTGGAATATAAAAGAGCGCGTAGCGGCGGTGTGCCGGACGCGGTCAGACGCGATGGTGGGCAGTGGTGGGTGCCCGTGGGCCGATTCCGAGTGCAGCCAGTCGTTTTTTCCTCTTTGTTTAACACATACGCGCGATATTTCTTCACCGCATCGAGCAGTTAGCGTACCGCGGCTACGAAGCAAACGAGTGTTTTCCAGGGTGAAACTCTGATGGGACGACGAATATGCGCTCGAACAACTGAAAAAGAACGTCCGCATTTCATTGCACGACGATGAGACAATAAAAAAATTGAAAAAGTGAAACTCGCGGCGAAAGAGGAAGAAACAAAAGATTCGAAGAGGAATGCGGAACGTGAAGGGAAATACAAACTATATTGTGACGCGCTCCGATTTGTCGTCGTTGGCTGTTGGCAGTCGTTGGCGTTGGAGTATGCAAGAGAGATCCGAGGGCACGAAGGGAGGGGACCTCGAAACTCTGCAGTTCGGAGCGAAGCTTCGTAAAGCTCGCGACCAATTTTATTTCATTAACGAGGTCGTGGCTTCGCGACCCGCGGTGTCGGTCAGTGTCGGTCTTTGGTTAAACGAATTAATTCGTTTTCTTCACCAAAACGTTCGCACTGTTTACAAATACTTCTCGCTCTGTATTCGACGATAATGAAGATACGCTCGTAGTGCTTTCTTCTTACGCCACGTTTCTTCCTCTTCTTCCTTTTTTTTGCTGCTTATATCCCGATTGAGCTTTCCCGAAGTGAAAACTGGTTTTGTGCGTATCCGCTCTTTTCTTCTTTTTTGTTTTTTTTTCCGTTGCGCGCGCGCGCGCGCACACACACACACACACACACGCACACACACATGTGCGTGTTCATTGGCGACGAATCGAAGATACTCGCGGGAATAATAAAAGTGTCTTTGGTGACCGCAACATTCGACCTTCGGAACTCGGCAACGCACATTATTGGCACGAAACACGGATTTTTGTTTCTGCCATCCTTCTGGCGCTTCAAAGACTTCGTCGACGGATTTTTTTACAAACTCAGCTGGATTTTACGGGTCTCCAACGAAACAATGAATTTCTGAAAATAAAAATAAACGGTTCATCAATGAAGGTGAGAAGATTCTTTGAGGATGAATAATTCCGGCGCAAAAAATCGTCTTGTAATTTTTTTTTCAAGCTTCGAGTTTCAACAAGGTTTCGAATTTCTTTCATCGTGAAGGAAATCACGAGAAACTTTTTTTACCTCGTCTCGGTATAAATAGTTCTCTCGCCATTATTATAAACAAGCCACATATTTTTTCTTCTACGCGCGGCGTTATCCAAAAGTATAAATAATTCTGAAGCGACGGGAAAGAGACCGCGAATGGATTGTTTTATCGACGATGAATCAAGGTCTCTGGAGTCCAAGTGTATCTTTGTAATTGAATCCAACTGAGTGATCGTTGAACGCGTTTCATCCTGGTTAATCCTTCTCGTTTGGATATTCATGGAACACCCCCTGAGAGCTAGATTTATCGATTTGGTAGATTAAGGATGCATGAGCGCTACGTGGTTAGGGTTGCCAAATGGTATCCAAAAGGAGGACATGTCCTCCTTTTCCACATTTTGTCCTCCCGTTCTCCTTTACCTACTGTATGTCCTCCTAACACCTAAAATAAACCTAATATGTGCAAACCTAAAATGTGAGGATTTAGTTCCATTCATTGAGTTCTTGAGCGTCATACGTGTAGAAATTGACGATGTTATATTATATGATTAATTTTGTAATTTTATTTTATGTCTTCAATCGAAATCGCATGATTTTTCTAATAACAAATATTATGATTTGAAACTTCAAAAGTGCCAAAAACATTGAATGTTTCTCAGAACTGCTTAAGGCGGTCGTTTAGTGAGAAGGTTGTTTTTTTAAATGCTTTTTCGGGATTTTTTTTTGATAAACCATTGAAATAAAATAATTTATAAATTGTGTATAATTTTTATTAACATTTGAACAAACTTTGTCAATTTAATTGTCAAATATAATCGGAGACACACCACCCAACAGGAACACATATAAAAAAAGGTGCTCCACTGCTGCCATGATTCCGGCAGTTCTGCTTATCATAAATAAGAAAACGAAACGCCATTTCAATTGTGAGACTTGCTTGAGGCTCTACTTGGAAACAAAATAAAGTCAGAATTCAAAAAAAAATTATTTTTTTCACGCTTTAGAAAAAAAATCAATTTTTCGCACATTTTTGGGGTCTATTTAGCTAGTAAAAAGAAAACTAACGAAGCAATCGTAATTATATTGATTCAAGTTGTAGTTATATATGCACTAAAGATGGTGTATAAATTTGAGTAGAATCGATTGACTAGAGTTTTTGAGATATCATGGCAGCAGTTTGAAAAAGCAGTTTGTTCCTGCTGGGCGGTGTATCCCCGATTATATTTAATACTTTCACTTCCAAAAATTCACAAAGTTTGTTCAAATGTTGATAAAAATGATACACAATTCATAAATTATTTTATTTCAATGGTTTGTCAAAAAAAAATCCCAAAAGGCATTAAAAAAACAGCCTTCACACTAGACGACCGCCTTAAGATCTGAGAGTTTAATTTTTCTATGAGCGCCCATAACGCGAATCTAGAAAAAGTTTTCTCGCTTATTGAAACTCAGTGGCGTAAAGAGAGAAACAGACTAAGTGTGGAGCCAGTTAAATATTTAAGGTAGAACGATACCATATATCAAAAAAGAGGGATTTTGATGAAAACTGGTAGATACGTTTGAAATTGACTAAAATGTTCGCTCGACAAATTTCAACGGATTCGATCGAACCGTTTCTGAGAAAATCGAATTAGTTTTTTACATTGGATCTTATGGAAAAGGGTCAAAAACCGCAAAAAAACATTGAAAAAGTACCGTTAAAAAAGCCACTTTTTGATGAAACTAACACAAGTACATGAACCAACTCTCAAGATCACTCCCGCAAAGTTTATAGCAATTTCATCGTACCAATAAGCTGCAATGTGCAAGAGAAAATTATTAAACGCAGTTTTTCTCTATCTTCTTCTATATCTATAGCTATATGCGCAGCAGCCCAGCGCGGCGAAGGCGCTCTCTCCGTGCTCTCGTATACCTATATACATGCGACTTATAATTTTTGTGCAGTTGGTAACACGAGACTCTCCCCATGTTTAAGCATAGGAGTACCCCTCTCACCGCCTGCCCCGCAAAAGAGGTATCGTTCTACCTTAATTGTTACTGAATATAATTTTAAAAATATGACATGGAAAGATGTTTATAATTATTTGTTGGAAAACCAAGAACTCCTTGCGAAAATTGGTAGCTCAGCCATATATGATAATTAAAATAAAGTAAATTATATAAGAAATTTGTTTCATTATGAATGTCCTCCTTTTTTAAAGAAAATCCTCCTTTTTATACCCATCAGTCCTCCTTTATTAAATTATCATCTGGCAACCCTATACGTGGTAGTCAATACACATCATGATCTCATTGAAATTTTGCAGAAAGAGAACATTAGGTAGTAATATTTAGCAAAATATTAGTAAAAAGTACATAGATGATTTTCAGAGAGCATAAAATATTAAATTATTTTCGTTTTAAGAATTATTTCGTTCGCAGTAACTGACTGACTTCGTTGGTGTATCGTATGCTCCCCAGCTTTAACCTCCAAATAAAAGTGAAGAAGGCCGTGTTTAGCTAATTGGTATATCTAATTCGAATGTTCGTTGAACCCTGTTTTTCAATGTATCATCATAATCCCTGACATTCAATGGATATACTTGATGTTTTTCATCTACGGTAGTTGCAAAGTCAACCTTGCCGTAAGCTCTGTGTATAACCATGAATAATGCTACATTTTCAATTAATAATATCTTGCTTAAATAGTCGTTAAGAGGTCTTGAAATTTTTGGAGTACTGAATATTGAACCTCGACAATATCATATAAAAAAATCAGCGTTTATACTAAGCCTAGTGCTCATACATGCTTAAATACCGCGCCCCTTCGTTTACTTTCTCGTTGGTGCGACAAGTTCAATATTGTGTTGTCATTTTTTTTAAAGCAATTATCCGTGTCATTGAGAAATCATATTTTGGTAAAATAATCGCACGGCTGATGAATCACAAATGTTTGTAACTTCATCCAAATATCAAAATTGGTCATGAATTTTCTTGCGAAATTTCGAATGAATTGCACTCGTTTGGAAATTTCCTCACGATAATTCGATAATGGAAACGAACCCCGTCCGTGTTTGCATATGGGCAGCGAACATATATTCGATGGAAGCGCCAAGCCCGTGTTAGGATTTGGCACGATTTCTCTGGGGTGATTTTAGTTATCACCCCAACCGACGCGAACGCTGCCTATATCGGTGTACACAAATGAATAGTACGAATACACAACTCTGTCCATGTGTGGGGCACACCGATATATAGCCGCTCAGTCTACCGGCAGAAATCGGAACTACATTTTCTGTGCCAAATCCTTACACGGGCCTGGCGCTTCCATCTAATATATGTTCGCTGATATGGGGCATTCCAAGTGAAAACGTGGGGTCATTTCCCTCGGGTCATCAGATCCTTGCATAACTTTTTTTTCGCATTGATTCCACTTCAAAAACAGCCAAATTTTTTAAAAGATTTTTCTGGCCACTCCTTCGGGTGGTGCGACCATCATTTTTGTGTAAAAAGCTCTATTTGAAAAAACACCATTTTTAAAATTCTACAATCTTTTCCACAGATTCTGTGGAACCCAAAAATAAGTAATTTCTATTATGATTAGAAAGTGGGCCGCGGCGGCCTCATTTTTTTTAAAATAATGTTCTTCTTTTCAGTTTCTAAAATAAAATAAAAAAACTAATTCCTAATACCTCTGACATGAGTAAAAAATAAAATGAAAATAAAACATATCTTGGCAAATTTTTATAGTTTGTATATTTTTCCAAATAAAGGAGAAAAATCTTATTTTTTCAATAAAATACTTTATATCACTTAGTACAATAATGGACGCTTTTACGTCCGCAAGCGGACGTGAAAACGTCTATATTGCACCTCGTGATATAAAATATCGTACATCACTCAGCGTAAAAACATTTTCTGACGAGTGTGAGTTTGCAGGACGAGCCGAAGGCGAGTCAGAAAATGTTTTTTCGTCCTCGTGATGTAATGTACTATCAATAAAAAGGGATAACTGAAAAAATACCAATTTTGAAATACTGCAATTTTTTCTACACATTCGGGGTCATAAATAAGTAATATTTATCATGATTAGAAAGTGGGATGCGGCTGCCTCATATTTTTTTTTATAATTGACATTTTTTCAGTTTTTTAAGTAAAAAAATAAAATTAAAATTAAACACATCTTGGAAAATTTTGATATTTTGCCAAGATATGTTTTATTTTTATTTTATTTTTTTACTCATGTCAGAGGTATTGAGAATTAATTTTTTTATTTTATTTAAAAAACTGAAAATAAGAAAATTATAAAAAAGCATATGAGGCAGCCGTGGCCCACTTTCTAACCATGATAGAAATTACTTATTTTTGACCCAGAAACTGTGGAAAAAATTGCAGAATTTTAAAAATGGTGTTTTTTCAGTTATCCCTTTTTTACACAAAAATGATGGTCGCGCCACTTGAAAGAGTGGCCAGAAAAATCTTTTAAAAAATTGGGCTGTTTTTGAAGTGGAATCAATGCGAAAAAAGTTATGCAAGGATCTGATGACCCGAGGGATATGATCCCACGTTTTCACTTGGAATGCCCCGTATACAAACTGTGATATGATTAAGCTCTCGATCATCTTTTCGTTCTCGACTCGGAGAAATACGCATTTTTATGGGCAAACCGAGGTCTGATTTTTTTTCCTCTTTAGAGCAGAATATAAATACACTCAGTCAAAAAATTAAAGGAACAGCAAAATTTTCGAGATTTTTCAGCGATTTTCCAAAGGCTGTAACTTTGTTAATTTTGGTCGTACAAAATTTTCAAAAAAAGCATTTTCAAGCTTGAATCTTCTACTTTTGAAATCTTCAGTCAAAATTTTTTTATGGGCATCACCCTCGACTCAGTCGAAAGAAATATCACGGTAAAAATTTTCTCGAAATTTTTGCTTTTTTCAAAACAGTCGATGGGCTTCAAAAAATTTTTCCGAACTTAACCAATCTATGGATCGTTTAGCTGAATTCTTTGGCTTCAATTTGCTTTTTTTATTTTTGTTCTACGACCATTTTTCGCTGAGATATCGGCGATTGAACAAAAATTCGTCTTTTTTTTTAAATCTTCGATATCTCTGGAACTAATGATCGTACAGTGAGTAAACGGTGGGTTTCGGAAACTTGAATCTACCCTCTATAAGTGCCTGTTATTGTCATAAACGAAAAAAAATTGTTTCCATGCTCAATTTTGACTTGAAAAAGTCCAAAAAATTAGCTTTTTTTCTTGTTTTATAAAATCTACCACAACTTTGCAGATATTGCGAAAAATACCAATGTTTTAAGGTCCTTTTTTAGCTCAATAGATACCTAAAAACCATGCCAATTTTCAAAACCATCGGTCGAACCGTTTTTTGTGACCGAGTCATCAAACTTTTAGAAAAATTGAAGGAACACGTTTATTGATCCTTAATGACCAATTAATGTTGTTAAAAATTTTTGAAAAAAGTTTTCTTTTTTTCCCCCTCAAATTTGCATGTAACGAGCGGGGAAAGCTAGAAAAAATCCAAATTTCGAAAACAAAATTTTTTTTTCGAAATTTCGATTTTGTTTTATTTTTTAATTTGAAAAAAAATTGTATTGGCATTTTTTTTACAATTTTGCATTCAATATGTAATAAATATCGAAATAAAATTTTGAAAAAAATGCTAATAAATTTTTTTATTCAAATTTAAAAAATAAAAAAAAATTTAATTTTGCAAAAAAAAATTTTTTTCTTTTTGAAATGTGAATTTTTTTTCTTAGTTTTCACGCTCATTAAATGCAAATTTGAGAGAAAAGAAAGAAAAACTTTTTAATTCATTTTTAACACCATTAATTAATTGGTCATTAAGGATCAATAAACGTGTTCCTTCAATTTTTCTAAAAGTTTGATGACTCGGTCACAAAAAACGGTTCGACCGATGGTTTTGAAAATTGGCATGGTTTTTAGGTATCTATTGAGCTAAAAAAGGACCTTAAAACATTGGTATTTTTCGCAATATCTGCAAAGTTGTGGTAGATTTTATAAAACAAGAAAAAAAGCTAATTTTTTGGACTTTTTCAAGTCAAAATTGAGCATGGAAACAATTTTTTTTCGTTTATGACAATAACAGGCACTTATAGAGGGTAGATTCAAGTTTCCGAAACCCACCGTTTACTCACTGTACGATCATTAGTTCCAGAGATATCGAAGATTTAAAAAAAAAGACGAATTTTTGTTCAATCGCCGATATCTCAGCGAAAAATGGTCGTAGAACAAAAATAAAAAAAGCAAATTGAAGCCAAAGAATTCAGCTAAACGATCCATAGATTGGTTAAGTTCGGAAAAATTTTTTGAAGCCCATCGACTGTTTTGAAAAAAGCAAAAATTTCGAGAAAATTTTTACCGTGATATTTCTTTCGACTGAGTCGAGGGTGATGCCCATAAAAAAATTTTGACTGAAGATTTCAAAAGTAGAAGATTCAAGCTTGAAAATGCTTTTTTTGAAAATTTTGTACGACCAAAATTAACAAAGTTACAGCCTTTGGAAAATCGCTGAAAAATCTCGAAAATTTTGCTGTTCCTTTAATTTTTTGACTGAGTGTATATATATATATATATATATGGGGTATACCATACCAAGCCGACCAATCCGTAGACCATTTTTTATTTTGTTGAAAATTTTCTATTTTTTTGTACGTACTGAAAGCTGTCTCTCAGCTTTTTTTTTAGATTTTTATCTCAACCCAACTAACCAAAATCAATTTTTCAAAATTTGACAAAATTTTTTTTCAAATGCTTATAACTTTTTAAAAACCGGAGATATCAAAATAAGACAAAAGATATTTTTTTTCCGTTTTGAGTTGCAGTTTTATTAAAAAAATACAAAAAAAATATCGATATTAATTTTCACATGTTTTTTGAAGTTTTAAACACAAAACATTTTTTTTTCAACTTGGACCCTTTTTATTTTTTTGAAAAAATTCACCAATTTTTAAGAGACATTTTCACAAGTACTGAAAAATTGGCAGCTTGTGATCCTCATAGCTTGTATTTTTTTATCTATTTTTGAAGTTATAAAAAACGTGAAAAAAGTTTTAAAAAAATGACCCCTGCGCGACGCTAATTAACGCCTGATCCGTCTGCCGCGTCATCCCAACTAGTGTAAGCATTAGTTGGGTTGAGATCGGGAGACTATTGTGATATTATTTTTCTGCGATCATGTTCACGAAATCATAAGATAACGTATTAATACTTGAGCGTTAATAACTAATAAATATTGATGATTGTTACATCGCGAATGACACTGAAACGGATAGCAGGCGGATCAGGCGTGAATCAGCAGCGTCGCAGTGGTCAATTTTTTTTTTACTTTTTTCACGCTTTTTATAACTTTAAAAATAGATGAAAAATACAAGTTATGAGAATCACAAGCCGCCAATTTTTCAGTACTTGTAAAACTTGTATGAAATAATATACGTATGTATAATTAAATAAATATTCAAATGTATTTCTTGTGTTTTACGATGTAAAAACAAACTTTCGTGTGCCCACAATTTTTTAAAAAAATACCAGGGTCCTACACGGGCGCTCTAGCGCGCGACTGTTTGCCTATCGCGCTGCAGCGCTTCAGCCGAAAATCTTTCATACTCGAACCTCACAGGGTTCGCGTAGCCTAAAAAAATTGAATATGTTATTTGCGATAAGAGCTTTGCCAAAAACCATTTTGGGAGACTTGAAAATTTGAAAAATCGACGGAAAAATAAAAATCTCGTCGTTTTCGTTCCGTTCGGAAAGAAATGTTGACTCGCAGCCGGGGTCGAGAATCAACGAAAGTAGATACGTACAAAAAGATAAAAAAATTTCAACAAAATCAAAAATGGTCGGGTCCACGGATTGGTCGGCTTGGTACGGAATAACTCATATATATATACATATACACTACCGGCCAAAAGTTTGGGGACACCTGCTCCGATTTCGAGCCACACAAAAAGTTTCACTGCTCTTCCAAAAATTGACATATCTCAATCGGTCAAGTGGCATTATAAAGAGGACATTTTCAGCTTCATCTTACCGTTTTTAAAAAGAACTTTTAATTTTTGTTTCAAACTGTTACACCCTCTCAGACATGGTCATTTTTCGGATTTTTTTTGGACGTTTTAATTTTGCTGCACAAGCCATGAAATTTTTTTCAAATTTTTTGTTGAATAAAAAACTTGAAGCAGGAAGTATAAGCTTCAATTTTGTTTTATGAAAAGTTTCGTACGATTTTTTTTCGCGAAGATATTAAACTTTTCGCAAAAAACGACGAAATTTATAAAACGTAGCGTAACTCTCAAACTACTGGGTTTTCATAACATCTTTAAGAGGGTAAAAAGTTGCGTACACTCATTTTGGATACGATGCAATTTTTTCAGAACTTATTTTAAACTTTTTTTTTTTGAAATTTTTTTGTCAACAAAAATTTTTTTTTTCATTGTCTACACGTTTTCTTCATCGAAAAAGTTGCGTACACTTATTTTGGATACGATGACATTTTTTCAGAATTTATTTTAAACATTTTTTTTTGGAAATTTTTTTCTTTAAACAAAAATTTTTTTTTCATTGTCTACACGTTTTTTCCGTCGAAAAAGCCACCACTTGCTGCAATCACTGCTTCAACGACTCGTGGCATCCGGTCAATTAATTTATCGATTTGTTCTTGCTGCAAACTGGACCAAGCTTTCGGCAACTTCTCCCACAAATATCCGGAAGATGTTGGGCCATCAAGTCGTATTTTCCGGTCAAGCTCTTCCCGTAAAAGCTCGATCGGGTTCAGGTCTGGGGATTGAGCCGGCCACACCATGTTCACGAGAATTTGTTTTTCCTCTTTCTTTTTTAGGTAATTTTAGGAAAATACGACTTGATTGCCCAACATCTTCCAGAGATCAGTGGGAGAAGTTGCAGAAAGCTTGGTCCAGTTTGCAGCAAGAACAAATCGATAAATTAATTTACCGGATGCCACGAGTCGTTGAAGCAGTGATTGCAGCAAGAGGTGGCTTTTTCGGCGACAAAAAAAAGGTATAGACAATGAAAAAAAAAAAAAATTTCTTGAAAGAAAAAAATTAAAAAAAAAAAAATGTTAAAAATAAATTCTGAAAAAATGTCATCGTATCTAAAATAAGTGTACGCAACTTTTTCGATGAAGAAAACGTGTAGACAATGAAAAAAAAAATTTTTGTTAACAAAAAAATTTCAAAAAAAAAATGTTTAAAATAAATTCTGAAAAAATTGCATCGTATCCAAAATAAGCGTACGCAACTTTTTACCTTCTTAAAGATTTTATGAAAACCCAGCAGTTTGAGAGTTACGCTACGTTTTATAAATTTCGTCGTTTTTTGCGAAAAGTTTAATATCTACGCGAAAAAAAATCGTACGAAACTTTTCAAAAAACAAAATTGAAGCTTATACTTCCTGCTTCAAGTTTTTTATCCAACAAAAAATTTGAAAAAAATTTCATGGCTTGTGCAGCAAAATTAAAACGTCCAAAAAAAATCCGAAAAATGACCATGTTTGAGAGGGTGTAACAGGTTGAAACGAAAATCGAAATTTTTTTTAAAAACGGTAAAATGAAACTGAAAATGTCCTCTTTAAAATGCCGCTTGACCGATTGAGATATGTCAATTTTGTAAAGAGCAGTGAAACTTTTTGTGCGGCTCGAAATCAGAGCGGATGTCCCCAAACTTTTGGCCGGTAGTGTACATTATCAAGGTGATTCGTTTCAGGGCAACTTTTTTTTGACCCATCGTGCCTGAAAACCTTTAGTCGGTACCCAACAACGAAGTTTCGTGAAAGGGGGGTGTTGTCAAAAAATATTTGAAGGTCGCGAATGAAGATTGAATGTTTCGCATTTGATTAACATTGAACAAAAAAATGTTCTCATTATCAGTGTTACCATTCCGCGAACTTTGATATCGCGATATTTTCCAAGTGGGTTCTCATAGAAAATATGATACTCCGCGATAAAGTTCATTGAGACACATGTCCGTAAATTCAACTGTTTCAGCGGTATGATTATTTCAAGTGAATATCGTATGAAAATATCTATTCAAACGGCTGTAACGCCTGAGCTATTGGATATATCGAAAGAATTCAAATGAGAACTTTGCAGAGAAAGTAATTTGCTACAAAAAAGTCTCATAATCCGAGCCCGTAAATTCAACTCTTTCTCAGGTATAGGTGTCTGAAGTAAAATAAATAGATTTTTATTTTGTTTTATTCAATCAAACGAACTCCATTTTCTATGAGATAGCATGTAAAAAATCATCGGAAAAACTATTCGACAAATGTCACGAAGAATTCTCTATGCAAACAAATGAATAAAATAAAAATAAAACCTATTTATTTTACTTCATCCACCTATTGTTGGTTTTGATATGCGGCCGTGTAGAGAAATTATGTTAAAGGAAGGAATCGGCTGCGATTCGGCCAGTGGGTCCAAATAAAAATGGACAATTTTTCGTACAACGTTTCGATCCTTATTCGGATCCTCTTCAGATTTATTATTTCTGAATTTGTATGGGTAATTTTCGATCATTTGATGAATCTTGGATAATATACATTATGAATTTATTGTATCAAGACGGGTCGTTTTTTTGTGATCCTTGATGTCTATGATTTTTTATATTTGATATTTTCCAAGATTCATCTCCGATGAAATTTAACAATGTTCATTACATAATGTAATTAAACGGTCAAGATGTTTCGAGAGCTAAGTAGCGCTTCTGTCGCTGATCGTCCATTTTTATTTGGACCCACTGCAGGCCGAATCGCAGCCGATTCCTTCCTTTAACATTCATCCACCTATAGCTGAAAAAGAGTCGAATCTACGGGCTCGGCTCATGAGACTTTTTTGTAACAAATTACTTTCTCTACAAAGTTCTCATTTGAATTTTTTCGATTTATTCAATAGCTCAGGCGTTACAGCCGTTTGAATAAATATTTTCATACGATATTCACTTGAAACAATGATACCACTAAAACGGTTGAATTTACGGACAACGCTCAATGAACTTTATCGCGGAGTATCGTATATCCTATGAGAATCCACGTGGAAAATATTGCGATATCAAAACGCGCGGAATGATAATAACATTGATAATGAGAATTTTTTTTTTTTCAATGTCAATCGAATGGAAAACCTTCAATTTTGATTCGCGACCTCCAAAGATCTTTCGACGACACCCCCCTTTCACGAATCTTCGTTTTTGGACACCGACCAAAGGTTTTCGGGCACGATGGGTAAAAAAAAACGTTGCCCCGAAACGAATCACCCTAATGTATATATACATTGAACGTTTCGTTCCACTATAGTAACCGAGGCATTTAATCGTTCAAACAGATCCGGAATACGGCTCGTATCGTCGAATTCGCTGTGAAGAATTCGCTCTTTTTCATCGTCATCGACGAAAAAGTAAACGCGCTCATCGCTGTTTTTTAGTTTTGCCGGTGAAGAACGTAACGGACAGATGGAAGCGAGAGAAAAAGTTTTGCGTCGCTGAAATGCGTGAGAAACAGCGAGTGTTGTTTCGACAATGAGCGAGGGGAATACAAATGTAGAGATAAGGCTTATCGGTGGAGGAGGCTCGAGCTAAACGCGGCAATGGTTTACCAGAGCCGCGTCTCTCGTGAGAATCTCCGAGTCCGCAGGGAAAAAAAACACTTTTCGCCCGATGTATTATTTTTCTTTCCATCGTTCGAAAGCCGGACGATTATTCGTGAGTATATACAAAGAGCGTTTTTCGTCAAAACAAAATTTTGAAAACCGAATTCCCACGAATTTTCGTTGATGACGCGAGCATAAATTTGGCCTTTTGTTCGTGATGAAAATATTGGCGAGGGAAAGATTTTTTTTCAAGAAAAATAATAATGACAAACAAGTCTGAAAGTGAAAATCGCACCGATGTAATTATTCTTCGAGTCGTTCGAGTATGAGAACGAGAAAGCGACTCACCAATTTCGCAGTTATCAATTCGGTGAAGAATTTTGAGCGCGGTGAAAAATTTATTGCAGATTATTGTGGTTTTTCGCTCGACAGATGCAGTGTCTCGTTGTCATTGCGTGCCTGTACGCGGGAATCGCGAGCGGACGCACCGAGGAGGATCAGTCTTCCGGTTCCGGCGGCAATGGAATAACCGTCGTACTTCCGGAACGTTGTTTTTACGAGCAACAAACGGCGTGTCCCTCGATCGAGAATGGCGAATGTCCCTGTAAGAGAATCGTCCTCTCGCACGATAGTCCCGACGCCAATGCCGTACTCTGTTGCAATCTGGACGGTCAAAGCTTCGAATCGAGTCTGGCGTGCGCGAGTGAGCTGAAAATTCAATAATAACGAAATAATAGTTTCGGTCAAAATAGTATTTAAAAAAAAAAAAAAAAAAAGCGAACGATCGGGGCTCGCACAATTAGGGTTTCAAAATTTTGAACTGTATCATTGAGACCACTTGACGACAATTTTTTATTATTGAAATATTTTTTTTTCACACGAATATTTGTGAAGCCTTAAATTCATTAAAAAAATATATTTTTTTTTAATCCTCGGAGATGGCTCCTTCGAATGACGACTCACACGATAAATTAACAAATCTTACGTATCTCCGTTTCGTTTTGCAGATTTTCCGTCGAACGTTTCTTACATTCACATACGTAACGCGACTCTGGAGACATTCAACGTGAGCGAGGTACGTTGGCGAAGACTGAAGTCACTGTCGATCACGGACGGTCGTATAAATCGCATTAAAGGACAATTTCTCATGATGACACCGACGCACTGTCTCAATTTATCGAACAATGCACTTGTCGAGGTTGAGAATAATTCATTCACGAGATTGGCTCAGCTCACGGCACTGGATCTGTCGTACAACAATATAACGCATTTGCCGGCGTTGAACATGATGAACGGTCGTGAATTTTGGCTCGATATTTCCAGTGAGAAGCGTCGTCACTCGTACATCAATGATATTGTCGTTTAAATCTCGATTTTCTTTTTTTTTTTCATTTTCACTCTCCTTCGTGCCTGAAATTTTCCAGATACCAATACACTCTGGTGTCACGATATTTATCAATACATAAACAAGACCGGTGAGAAGCAGATCAACTTCAACAGGGAAAACGAGACGATATGCTCGACGAGTAAAACTTGGCGTTGGTTCAACACGACCGAGCAGATGCGATTGAAAGAAGTGCGCTATCTGAGTTTGGTGAGTGTCAAAAATTGTGCTTGGCAAATCCAGAGCTCACTCGTATTTCTCCGATCCGGTGAAACGATGGATTGAAACATAACGAACGCCCGTCTCCGTCAGTTGCAAACGAAATGTCCGAAGGGAGAAAATTGGCAGTGTCAGTGTAATTTCCGAAGAATGGACATCGTCGAGGGTAAACCACCGACTCTCGCTGTTAACGTTGATTGCAGCGGTATCCAGCTGACCGAATTACCAGAGAAATTACCTCGCAATACGATAGCGCTGAACGTCTCCTATAACAATGTAAGTTTTCATTAAATTCCACACTCGACGACCGATCATTGCCTCTGCAGAGGCCGAGATATTTTTTTTTTCTTTTCAACTCGTTATATATTCGCAGATCACTGTTCTCGATGAGCTCAGCATGAATCCGTGTTACGAGGATATACGAGAATTCTACGCGGATTACAATAACATATCGTCGATAAATAAGCTCGAAGGATCAAAATTTCTGGACAATTACGCTCTACTCAGTCTTCGTTACAACAAGATCAAGTCCGTGAGTACAAATTTCGACGAATGAACTTGAGATCAAGATTTAAAAAAAAAAATTTTATGGGAATTTGTCTCTTCCGTAATTTAGCTACCGACGTATATTCTCGCCCTGAGCCCGCAGGACAAGAATTACGCTAGCACGAAGCTCGTTAAACTCGGTGGCAACGAGTTACACTGTGATTGCAATACGGCAAAGTTTCTGAAGGTTGTCCCGATTTCGATTAATCATTGAGAATAATTGAGGCAAAGTTTTGTTATTTATTTCAACAAGGCGTTAAATTAAAATCCCTACTTGAATATTCAGGTATGGCTTCAAGGTCGTATAATGGATTCGGACGAGGTACTCTGCGAGAACGTTAAGGAGAAGGTCGTTGATCTGGAGCCGTCGAAAATGTGCGTTTATCCGGGTGATTGGACCGATTACATTTATTATATAATTGGCACGGAAGTATTGTTGCTGATAAGTCTCGTCGCTAAGGTCTCGTACGATTATTGGATATTCAAGACTGCCGGATATCTTCCGTGGCCGGCAAACAAGATGCCAAAATTGCCCTGCGATTGGCTGTGTGAAACGTAGACGAAGATACGGGATATTTTTATTTTTTTAAGCTTGTACGACGGACGCAAAATCCTCCAAGATTCTGCGTCACGTATCTTGACGAGAGGAGATACAAACTCCTACGAAGGCTGTAAATGTTGACTACCGTTTATATATATAAATATATATAATCATTTTTGTAAGCGGGATAAGGATACATCGAACGACCTTCGTTTTACACGATCATCCGCGCAATCACGAATGACGAAGAATCGACGGATTCTCAAGTTTTTTTGTATCGACTGATAATCGCTAGATCGTCGATGCGATCATTCGAACCATGACTGGCAATCATTTTGTACGAATTATCGAGTTTCTGGAAAAAGAAAAAAAAGCGTCTCCGTTTTGAAAAGAAGCGCAACGATTTGAACGTTATTTCTAGTCCTTGCGATACTTCCGACACACGTCAGACTCGATTTACCGCAGAATATATATATATATATATATTCATACTGTACAGTTTGTAAGACAACTTTTTGTAATGAGAAAATACGGCGACGCTTCTTGGTCTCGCGTAGGGATTCGGCTGACGGAAAAATGTGATAAAATGAAAATTTCAATTAGAAAAATGTAAATATCACGATGCGGTTTCACCTTTGATTATTTCTCGCCTTTCCTTCTCCAAGTCCCGGCAACGACGACATTAGTCGTTTCGAACGATAAAAAAAACTTACGGTACACTCATCGTTGTTCTTAAGCATTGTGATAAAAGTCTTTGTATTCACTTTGCCTCGGTATTTCGTTTCCTACGCTTGAATTGTGGCAACGTCGAGATAGAATCGCGTTTCGGTGCTTCACGCTCGAGTTTCTTTCTGTCGCGTTTACCGTGCTTCTTCATGGCGAGCATGTATTCCGCGACTTCGCAGCCTGACGCTCGCATCACCGCGGCGATGCTTTTGGAAAAATAGCACGAAGAAATTAAAATGAGCGTGAACGATTTTTATAAATTTTTATAAAAGAAAAGAAAGTACGCGTATGGAAAAAATCGTATACCTTCGTAAATTAGCCGTATCGTGTTCGGTGAAAAATGTAACGGCTTTTCCCTTGTGACCGGCTCGTCCGGTTCTACCGATTCTGTGCACGTAAGAGATAGCGGATGGTGGAAAATCGTAATTTATCACCAGATTAACGCCCTTGAAATCTATACCACGGCTCATGAGTTCGGTGCAAATGAGAAACCAAATTTTGCCTTCTCTGAAGCACCGCACAACATTGTCTCTCTGTGACGAAAATTATTATCAATTTTTTCGAAAATGAGACGATAAATGGATAAAAGAAAAGGTCAAAAGTATGATTGATCACCTGCGTCTGCGTTCTATCGGCGTGAATGACGTCAACGTTGATGCCATCGTAAATAAGCTCGTTGAAGAGTTCCCGAGCCCGTTCTTTGCTCTGCACGAATACCAGGACCGGAGGTGAGACTCCCTGGGTCGAAGAAATTTCAAGGTCAAATCGTCGATTTCAACCCGAGAGGGGATAAAATGTTGACTTACTTTTTGAATGATATTACGAATAGCTATGAGCTTCCCCCTTTCGGTGCCGACAAAGAGAAGCTCCTGCTCGACGTCCACGGCAGCCGCGTTTCTCTGTCCCACCGTTACATTTATGAGCCCTTTGAGATTGCGACGACACCATTTCGTCACCGCCGGTGTATTCGTTGCGCTGAACATCGCACGACGAAGGTCGACGTTGCCGCAGGCTTTCGATATTTCCTCCAGCTGATCGCGAAATCCTCGATTACCATCCTCGAAGAGTTTGTCAGCCTCGTCGACGACGAGCCACTCTACACTGATTTTATGAACGTTGAAACGAGTTCGAAATCTCCCTTAATCCCAACGATCTCTCGATACTCACTTGTTCAAGGATATCGCCGGCGGATCTTGATTCAACAAAAAGAGAAGTCGCTTTGGCGTCGTAATGAGAATATCTGCGATCGTGGAAAAAGTAAGTAGCGCGATAAATTTTTGTACAAAATGACAGTATTTTGTGCGGAGCGATCGAATGTACGAACCAAATTTTTGCGAGCTTTTCGGTCCGTATTTGTCCAGAGCTTGTTTTATTTTGCTGATTATGTGAATCCTGAAACCTCGTCCCTCGCCGAGCCTTACGCACTCCCTGTAAGTTTGTTTGGCGAGTTCTCGCGTCGGGCTCAGAACAATCGCGCGAAAACCTTTTTTCCGAGGCCCACCGAGATGATGAATTATCGGTAAGAGAAATGCGGCAGTTTTACCGGAGCCTGTCGGCGCACAGGCCAATATCTGTCTGCCCTTGAAGCGTGCAAAAATTCGTGTTAAAAACCCCATGGTACGGAGATGTAATTTAAATAAAAAAATTAATTTTACCTCCAACATAATAGACATTGCTTGCATCTGAATGGGGGTGGGTATCGTGTAGCCGCAAGTTTTTATGTTTTCAATTAGATCTTTGGCTACATTGTACACGGCGGAGAGTTGAGAAAAAGATTGCAAAGGTTTCGGCACACGACGACCGACCACGGATATCCGATGCTGATTTCTATAGTGATTTATCTGTAAATAAAAATAATAAAAGTCAGTTTGTTAGTTACGAAACAATAATATGAAATTGGCAATAAAATAGCGTCGATTATACTTTTTCCTGTTCCCATTGCAAAAATTTCTCCTCCGTCGTGACTTTTTTTTTCTTCTTTCCGCTCGCTACAGTGCCATTCGTCGGTACCGTGATCCCATCGATCAACGTCAAAGTACGAGACTCCTGATTCGTTTCCTCAACTTTCGCGTTAATGTTATCAACATTTTTTCTTTTTTTAGGCTTTTTCTCGTTACAAACAACTTCTGATAATTCTTCCGGTGATTCGATTACGATCTTTGGCTTATCATCTGTTTTTTTCTGCAACTAATTAAAATCAATTGTTGGGCAAAATTCGATAGGTTTGAGTGGAATATTCGTGACAAGTGGAGCATCACATACCCGCAGTTTCTCGGTGTCAGCACGAAATCGATTTTTATTGAATTTCGCACCGGACGCGAGTTTTTTGAACAGATCGAACGCGTCCATCTGTGATTAACTGTTTTGTTATCGATAAACAATATTGTCACGTGTTAATCGTGGAGAACATAACCGTGCATAACCGCCGTAATGCCGTAATCAAGAAGACTAGAGAATAAGAGAATAAGGAGAGTCGAGTCAACTAGCTGCTTTTCGAGTGGTGGGGGTGCCATAAAATATTTGGGCAGCAGGCTGCCCCACTCCTTGACTTGCAAATTGCTCTGTACAATACTGCGCACAATGCACATGGTGCGTCTCTTCATTCCCTCTCGCGCGCACTGAAATATATTACTATATTTCCGTGCTCGCATGAGACCGGCCACGCCAAGAAGATATACGAAAGCTGCGCAGTGGTATAAAAGTGCGACACTGCGCAATTTGTAAGTCAGGGATGGGGCAGGCTGCTGCCCAAATATTTTGTGCCACCCCCACTCCTCGAGTTGACTCTCCTGTATTCACGGTCGTACATACAGGTCTGGAAACTCTAGTGGTGGGGGGTGACCCACTTAGTGTGACCATCTTGTAGTTGACATTATTCCCACCTGCAGCGCTGCACGTTAGAGATTTTTCAAAAAAAGCGAATAAATAATTCCTAACTAAGAAATTTACATGTTAACAACGAGAGTAATGCTTGGTTTATGCAGCGGCTGTAACGTAACTTTTAAAAATTGAAAGTATATATTGCCCTTGTGGCGGTTTATGCATAATTGTTATAGCTTATTTGAAAAATCCTTGCAGCGCAGCGCCACGCACGGTCAGATGGCGAACCTGCGAAACGGCCACACTAAGCGGGTCACCCACACCACCGAAAAAACAATAGATTTTCCAGACCTGTATGAACGACCTTGCCTGTGTTCTGGTCTTCTTGGGCATAGACATAGAGCTTATACTCCTGGACTGCGCATCGCGTGCCGAGTTACCAGACAAGGACAGCAAATCGGCAATGCTGGATAAAGGCACCGTTCATCCAACTATGGCATTGTTGTCCTTGTCACGCACGTGGGAATCTCTCTCTGTCTCTTTCTCCTAACTCGACACTATGGGAACAGATAGGGAATGCGCATTGCGCGGTCCAGGAGTATAAAGTGACATATAGGAGTCTACCGTATCGTACCGTATACATAGTTTAAATGTTTTTTTCCCCCTCCAAAAAGTCGTCTACATAACCTGCCTACGAGTTTGAAACGTTTTTTAAATGTTTATCGTTCTTGTTAAAACGTCGATTCAGGGGATTAGTCTGGAAAACAACTCTGTACAAGTTGTCGGTAAAAAAAAATATCAAAATAATCGATGATAAATGCAATCAACGTGGTAGCGAAGCATCGAGCAAGTTACTACAATGGACCTGAGAAAAGAAGATCCGTACGTAAGCTGCATAAAAATTCGCGGTGTACCGATTATTCCACCCTTGGTAAGTACATTTCTCATATAGTTTACATTGTTTTGTAATAAATACTCGGCAATAAAAATGTTTTCCTAATCACAATTTTTCATACCTCACTTTCGATGCCTTCCCTCTGTTTTGGGAACTTTTCTCCGTACCAAGAAAAAAGTTTTATCAATAAAGGATAAAATTAAATGCAAGGTTCATTGATTTTATGCGAGGAACGTACATTGCGATGCAAGCGGTAAACAATTTTATCCTTTCTCGAAAACCATTATCGACGACGAGATAGTCGACGACGTATCAAAGCTATCATTCGTATTTAGCCAAATTTAAAGCGGTACAATCTTCCCGACCTTTGGCGAACATCGCTGGTCAAATTGAATAAATGTAATCTTTCAATTTATCAAAGATGACGGAGGACATTAGGACGGAGATGAGATATTACAAGCACCTGGCTCTGGCGGTGGAAGAGAGATCGAAAAACCTTGAAAATTTTGCCGGGACCGAATCGGATCCGCGACTGGAAACGGTAAACCAAAACGGCATAGCGACGAGCGACGATTCGTCGCACCGCGAACCAGAGAGCAAGAGCCTCGACGAAACTTTGAACGCCGTTACCATCGTTGATATTCCTGCGAACGAAGAATCTCTTTGGAACAATCGTAGACGGGAATCGGAGAGAGATCACGAGACGGAGGATACGCGTGAAACTTGGCAATCCCAAAGATCCTTTTCCAAAGAGGAGACTCGGAGCCGCCGTGACGAAAGGTTGCTCGCTGACGGCGTTACGTCGGATTTTGGAACAACGAGTACGGATATGAATCATTATCAGAACGATTCGTTCATATCGAACACGGCCGTATCGACATCGGAGAACAGTTTCGATCCTCGCAAGCCCAAAGTACCGAAGACTCTCGATATAATTCCAATAACCGTGGATGCAACCACTTCCGATGAAAAGATCGTTCGTGCGGAGTGTGAGGAATTTTCCAAAGATACGGAAACCTCGTTGGACAATGAATCGCCGAAATCAACGTCGCCGAGTCCCGAGAGCGACGAAACAACGCCCAAACTAGTGAGACAAGGTTCCTACGTTCTCGAAAGACCCAGCCCGATGTTGCTGGCTCATTTGCAGGAAGAAAATACAAATATCGACGGTTACGTGCCGTCGACGGCGACGAACAATTCGATAAAGCGCAAAGAATGGAACATCGGTCGGGCAAAGAGCGAGTGGGAACTGCGGAGGAAGAAAGAAGTTTTTATCGTTGCAGATTCATCTCGGACGAATCGTCGGAATAAAATCCGTAGAAACAGCGTATCGAGCGATAACCAAGGGAGAACGAGCAGATATTCGACGCAAACCAGAATCGGTGAAAAACATTTTAATGGAACGCATCAGATTGCAAGATCGGCCGATTGCATACGGTCCATGCTGCATCGCGAAAGTACATTGAAAAATGGAAAATTCTGCCTCGTTGCAAAGGTCAATGGTCACGCTGAAGAATCATCGAGGAGCAATGCAACTTGCAAAATTACGAAAAACGTTTCGATTCTCAGTTTGGCCGACAAACTGGGAGGATCCATGGGAAATTTGAGTAACGCGAGCAATCGTAACGCGAAGCGTGCAATACCGAAGAAGAACGAGAATTATAGCGGTTCGCCGCAAAAACTCTTGTCCTCGGTGACTTCGGGGAAGCTCGTGCGCGTCTTCGGAGAGATACAAACGACTCACGAGCGTCAAATGAACGAGCTCATAGAACGACAACGGAGGGAGCAGCGTACTATGCAAGAGGAATTTGAGAAGCAACAGATTTTGTTGCTGGCACAGATCGAGCAAACATTTCCGGGAATATGCTTGCCGAAATTGGCGGAAAAAATTTCAACCCCTTCGCCGAGTCCCATATTGATTCGCAACGACAATGCGAAAACGTGTTGCGAATCGGGAGAAAAAATCTTTACACCGCCCGAACGATCTGCGATCAATGGTTCTCACAGTCCCGATGTTACGACACCAAAGTGTCCATTGGACGATATTTATCCGCGTGACAAAACGATGAATTCGGCATCGTGTAAAATTCAACAGGGTCAAACAAAAAAGACCATCGGTAAGGAACCACCGACGAGCCCACCGATAGGACTTTATTCGACGTCCGTGTTGAACAGCGAGCGTAGAAACAGCGGTGTCAATAGACAACTGTTTCCACTTGAGAGCAAAACGAGGCACGTACCCCTCCTCACCGATGCCATATACGAGGAGAGACACGTGCGTAAAATATTTTGACCTCGTATTTTGAAATTGTTCATTCTTTTTTCCAACAATTTGACGTTGAAACAATGAACTTACAGATTAAAGCCGCTACCGTTATAACGGCTTACGCAAAAGGATATTTGGTACGAAGAATGATGCAAACGGAGAGAGTCGTAGCACTGAAATGTACTTACGGCGAAGCACTTTGCTGCATGCTCAAATTACACGTTGATGCACCCCTCGCACTTCCAGAATTGAATTTTCATCAGAGGCTTCAACTTCAAGTGAGTTTTCTACCGAAACGTTTGTCACTGATGTACCGGCAAACGCATTTTTGATCCCTCGCTTGCGCAGAATTAGCAAAGGAATGACAAATATTTGTTCAACTTTTTGTTTTTTCTTCAATAATTTCAAGTGTGACGCAGCGTCGATGAATATCGTCGAATTATTTGCTCAAGAGCCCGCCACGAGAATGGAAATAATAAGGCAGGATCGTCGGATCAAGAGAGCACGTCAGGAGAGACCGAATTCAGCGAGGTCTCGTTACACTTTCGCTACGCAGAGGACACTCGCGAGAAAGAGGCTCAAAGAGTACGATTCGGAATAAAAAAAAGTGTCGTAAAAAATGCATGATATTAAAATTTTATAGATACGCACGAGAATATAATAAAGCATGCCAAGAACGTTGCGCGAGTTTTTCGATTGTAAATTCGTGATTATTAATTGAGAGGGGACTCGGTTGCAGAATGGGAGATTTTCAGACGCCTGTCGGTAGCCGACCTACCACGGTCAGAAGCAGATGCCAGACATGGACGTCCAGCGTGAGAGAAAAACGTTCGCCGAGTTTGATAAGTACGATAGTCCTACTTTTGAGGGAGGACGTTGATTAATAAAATTCGGCACATTTTTGTTTGCGCATACTTGATCAATCATTGAACCTCCTGTAATGGACGAATTGTATATTTTCTTAACCGTACATATTTGTGTTTCCGCAGATCAGGGTATCAGGAGAAGTACGAGCGCCGGTGCTGTTCGAAAACCTTGGCGTTAAGAATCATGGATCGCGCGATGAACCATAAAACAGTGCCTTTGTAATTGTTACGTAGAATCGTCACAATTCCAAGTCAGTCTTTTTGTACAAATTTGAATATCATAAGGAAAAGAAAATTGCCGCCTTAGTGCCTGACTAATCGTACCTTTTGTTTGCCAACATGTACATTTATTTTTTGCATCTTTTTTTTACTATCGTATTTGCGCGTTTCTGTGATAAAACGACAAGCCCTACTGTACCAATTTTTGTAACGACGTTCAACGAAATTATATCGGTATCCATTTTTCACACTCGCGAACTCATTGACCCTCCGTTGTTTCTCTTTACTCGGTGCGGTGAATTTATCCCAATTTTCAAAAGCATATTAGTCACAACGGCGGATATTTTGTCCGGAACACGAATCGACTGTGCATGAATTATGAAAAAAATTGTTAATGCGAATCAAATAAAGATTCACCTACGTCCAAAATAACGTTCTTGTGAATTTCGCCGCCTCAACTTTGCAGATGAACAATAAGGTATATATTTTTCAAACGCGCGTGTTACTCGGTATATACGCAGTCAGGGTTCTCAAAAAATGGATTTTTTTAAATTTTGTTTTTGTGATATACATATATTTAAGTATATACACAGAAAATTTCATGCCAATCCGACAAAAATTTTCCAAGTTTTACAGGCATATTTGTAAACCCGTAATTATGCTGCTATGTGTAAAGTACTTTTGAAACTTTTGAACGCGTTTTTCTGAAAAGTTTGTTTTTAAAAAGTCGATGAGCAAGATTTCTCAGATACTGCAATAATCGACGAGTCTAAAATTCTCACGCAAGCTGTATAAATATATTTTTTACCAATTGATCCAAGGTTTTTTTTGTACCGCGGATAAATATTTTCCATTTTATGAAGAATTTAAGGAAAAAATGTTCATCAAAAATCGATTTTTTTTTTTAGAAGCCGCCATTTAGTTGAGAATTAATATTTTGGCTATTCCTTCGATCAAATACTAAATTGTACCTTGTATAAATGAAATCTTTATTATTTTTTTTATTTTGGATGATCCGAGAGATCCGTGATCACCGTAAGACGCCTTTTATCGGAGGACCTCCGGGAGATCGACTACAGCGACTTCGAGAATCATCATTGTTTGAAAAGAAATATCCAAAATAAAATGAAAAGCTACAAAAATATGTATATCAATTTTTACGTTAATAAATTAAAATGTATGTACAACATTTTTATCACATCTACGGTCGAGTTAACCATCAGAGCCAAACCGCGGTAGAAATAATCGAAAATTCAATTCAAATTCAAGAATAATTGTTTTTTTTTTAAAGAAAAATTAAAAAATAAAGTTAAAAGTTACAAAAGTATGCATATAAATTTTTGCGTTAATAAATAAAAATGTCTTTTCAGAAAAAATCCTGAAAAATTGCTTTTTTTCGGTCTCCTGAATGCGAAGGCCGGTTTATGCAGCGGCCGTAACTTAACTTAGCCGTAACTTAAGGCAGGTACAAGCCCGGTTTATGCAGCGGCCGTAACTTAACTTAGCCGTAACTTAAGAAGTTGTGGCGTTTGTGCTGCTAGTTCCTTAGCATTAGTCGTAACCGTAACCGTGCATAAACGCTACAAGGGCAATATATACTTTCAACTTTCTTAAGTTACGGCCAAGTTAAGAAGTTGAAAGTACATATTGCCCTTGCGGCGTTTATGCAGCTAATTTCTTAGCATTAGCCGTAACCGTTACCGTGCATAAACGATACAAGGGCAATAATATACTTTCAACTTTCTCAAGTTACGGCTAAGTTGAGTTACGGCCGCTGCACAAACTGGCCTTAAAAAACCCGCTTATAAGCGGGTTTGCCAACCGTGTCTGGTGCGAACGACAAAAATAATGACACGCGCATGCGCCGAGGGTCAAACGCCTTCCGGGAAAATCCCTAGGTCACGTGATCAGCGTGGCCAATGAAGTGCGCCCGAGGGCCCTATACGTGGCATCAAGCATGAATCCTTTCCACGTCCGCCATTTTAACATACGGGACCTTTTCGGGAGTGTTGGTTTTATGTTTTATCGTTTCTCGTGAAATATAAATCTTTTGCCGAAACGTAAGTAAAGCCTGTTGTTCCATCATTGCGACACGTACGAGCGGACAGTGTGTGACAGTTTCGCGGATGAGGAAAATTGTCTCGAACTTTGTATTCGCGAGTAAGGGAGTTTCGAGACGATTTTACAGGGAGTAGGTCGTAGGTGACAGACGACCGGGTATACGCATCGCGGTATCCGCGCGCACACATGCACGCACGCACACACACACACGCGCGCTGTAATTCTCTCGGCACTGTCTCCCTTGTCTCGTCGGAGGCAGGTTTTTTTTTGCCCGTCTTTTTTTGCAATATTTTCGTATCGCGCTAACGAACGCGTGTGACAAACGCCAATCTATCTCGTTCCATCGTCGTCGTTTCTTCGATCATCGTCGTCGAGAACATCCGGTGCAGGTCAATTACCGAGGGGGGTAAGGCCAGCGAAATATATACCATTCATTACAAACGCGAGGAGGAACAAGATGAAAATTTTGTGTGAATCGATAGAGGGGCGGGGGGAGGGGGCAGCGTGGGCAAACTCGGACGTGCCAGAACCATTCAAGTTCTTTTTCCTCCTTCGGCTTTGCTCTCGGCTGTGCTCTCATCTCGTCTCGTCAAAAAAATGACGCGATGCGCCACGTTTAAAAGCTTTCGCAAAGATCTCGCGGAATGATAAAACGCTCAGGTTATAACGACCCACGGCTATCCGTCGCTTTCTCTCTTTCTCCTCTGACAATCGCGTAATTTGTCTAGTTCCTTCGGTAATAATGTCAATGCGCGCGTGTGTTTCTCGCAGCGATGGCGAAGAATCGAACAATTCGTATTAAAAAATATTAAAAAATTGCTCCGTTACTCACAGTTTGTCAGACTTTTCACTTCGCGTACACGTCATCGATTTTCGCGTAATTCGATTTGTTTTTCCTTGTTCGCGTCATCGAATATTCGAGATTATTTTGGACGATTCGAGAAGAATTATCCTCAAACGGTTTTTACTGTCATCCGTGAATCAATGAGTTTTCATTTTTGGCCTCGCAGGTACCGTAACCGACGGCCATCATGGGGAATATGTTCGCAACGTTATTCAAAGGCCTCTTCGGCAAAAAAGAGATGAGGATCCTGATGGTGGGACTCGACGCGGCTGGTAAAACCACAATTCTGTACAAATTAAAATTAGGCGAAATCGTCACGACGATTCCCACTATAGGTAAGAAGATATTTCGTTTTTCCATCGCGCGAGAATGATCCACAGGGAGAAACGAGAATGACGGAACGCCGTGTAAATTGTTCTCGCGTCGGTCGCCCGATTAAATATTTTCCCGTATCGCGCGTCTCAACGATCGATAGTCCCTTACGGCGTGTTATTTTTGGAAGATATTGTAAATTCGAGAATAATAATATTTGATATCTGAATATTTGATAACGAAATGAAAAATATTATTATTCTTCTCAATGTTTTTACAATAAACGAGACGACTAGCCTTTCGTCGAACAAATAAATATTTCGTACACTTTGAAATACTCGGAACGCCGCATAATCGTGAAAAAAGAACAATCGACAGCCTTCCGTGTTTCTTCCTCCGTTCGTGGATCTCCTCGATCAAAGTCGATTCGTCGTTCGGAAAAAATATTTGCCGATGCTCGATTATTATTTTTTTCTTCGTTCCCGTCGTTCAGGCTTCAATGTAGAGACGGTCGAGTATAAGAATATTAGCTTTACGGTGTGGGACGTCGGCGGCCAGGACAAAATCAGACCTCTATGGCGACATTACTTCCAGAACACCCAAGTACGTAATATTGTTTTCCTCGCTAAATACGATTGAAATATAATGCAAAGAGAATCTAAAAAAATTTTCATCCTATTATTTTTCCTCAGGGACTGATTTTCGTGGTCGACAGTAACGACAGAGAACGCATAGGCGAGGCTCGCGAGGAACTAATGCGAATGTTGGCCGAGGATGAGCTCAGAGACGCCGTACTACTTATTTTCGCCAATAAACAAGTGAGTCGGGATATCAAGTTCTTATCGCGAATCAATCAATCGCGCCAATTAATCGACAACAGACGCTCGTTGATCGAATATGGAAAGTAATAGCCTGCATTTTTTTTTTGTTTTTTTCAATATTCTTCAAGGATCTGCCAAATGCTATGAACGCGGCGGAAATAACCGACAAATTAGGTCTGCATTCGTTACGCAATCGTAATTGGTACATACAAGCGACGTGCGCCACGAGCGGCGATGGTCTCTACGAGGGTCTCGATTGGCTCTCGAACCAGTTGAAAAATGCGAATCGCTAATCCGACAGTTGCCCCGTCGACACTCAGTTGCTATATTAACATCGATGCGGAAAAGAAAAAAAAAATGAAAGGAACAAAGATAAACAACAGCAACAACCAACAATAACGAACAGAAATGCTAAATTGAACGAAAAAGGGAAAAAAATACCAACGGGAATCACGAACTAACGACTCAAATCGAAAAACCTGACCTCCCCGCTCATTAAACAAAATCATTCGAAAGAAAAACCGAGCTAGCAATTATCGAACATTCGCAGCTTTCTCGAAACACTCGTCGCGTTTTGGATGAAAAAAACAAACAAACAAACAAAAACAATCATAGCGACAAAGCTTCATGATTTCGTGCCAGAAAGTTTATATTTTGGCTTCACCAAGGGGGAGGATGGGTTTTACTCGTGAGAGATAGGGAGCGATCGTCATTTTAGAAAAAAAAAGCAAAATAATGTTAAACGGAAAACGGGGATTAAAACAACAACAACAACAACAACAAGCGAATAAGAATATTTGAAAAAAAAAGCGAGAGTGACCGCTAGCACACGGACGGACGGTCGGTCACCACAGGACTATTGCTTCGTGCAACTTATTATTATTATAATTATTATTATATTAGCATTATAGTTACACTTTTTACACAAGAGAAAAACAAACTACCACCACGGATGGAAGTGTGGAGAGTGGAGAGAGGAAAAAAACATTGAGAGTTATTGTATCAAAGTACCTAAATCCGAAACACAATAGACCATTGATCGAAAAACAAAATTCGAATGATACAATCGTGTTGCCTCGTTAGTAGAGGAGGCGCAGAAAGCTGGAGTGATCGAAGAGAAAAATACAGCGCGAGCGAGTGATTGGAGAAAATGAGGCAATCTAGCTGTAAAATAAAATTTAAAAAAAAAAAAAAAAATTATTCACACAAGTATGACGAAGAAATATAAAAACAGCACAGGTTTCGTACGATTTGCGAATGCATTGGACATGCTGATTATCATAATGTAGCTGCATATTGTACATTACATTATATAAATACGATAATGAAAAAAACAAACTTGTGATCGGTAGATTGAGAGCGAAGAAAAAATCACGCTATGTCCGGAACATCGCAAAACGTCGTTCCTTTTTTTTCAAAAACATCAAGGGAACATGTACAACGATCCTGCGGATCCTCGTCGTAGCCTCTTTTTGCTCTCTTCTCGTATCTCCGGCGGATCTTTATTTTCCAAAAAAAAAAAACGGAATACAAAAAAAGTCACGTCCGAGATTGGAGAAAGGAGCGAAAGAGAGTAGCGGTAAATCTCGTACATGGAAAAAAAATACTACGGTTCAGAATGAGTCGTTGCGCGATCTCTCCCACGCATACTGCCCCGTTTGTTAATTTTTCATTTGTTTTTTCTTCTTCGTCCATTGTCCATTCGTTGTTTCTTACGTTTTAGTAGTCAGGGTCTCGTGGAAAAAGTCGAGCGCGAGTCGAAACCGGAAATCCGTAAACGCTCGTGTCGCGTCTCGAGACCGATTCTTTATTCTATTTATTTGCACCGTCCGGATTTCAAACGCGTGAGCTAAACTTAGTGCGTAAAACGTCGACATTCCGAAGTTTGAGTGAAGAAGAAGAAGAAGAAGAGGATAAAAAGAGAGGGGGGTGGAAATATAAATAAAACGCGTCGCTGACACCGGACGCGAATTCTCGTTGATACCAAGGAGATAAACAGGAGCGGCGTGAAATGACGGAGAAGCGAAATAAGCGTGAGAAAATGATGGCGAGAAGAAGAGATGATCGCCCTTGTTGCGAGTACGACGATCGAGGAAGCTGTATATCGCTTCTTCCTCGTAGCAATTTTCATTTTTTTTTTTTCCTTTATTTTCGCCAAGGTACCACTGATGAAATTGCCGAGGCGATCGCGACGGAGCCAGGCTAAAGCATACATACATACGTGTGTATTTATGTATACAAATATATGTATGGAAAAAATATAAATATAAAATGAAAAAAAAAAAAAAAAGAAAACGATACGCAGCCTCAGAAAAAAGGACGAAACACGAGAAGAAACCCCTAAACGACGACAGTCGTTTTGCGATCCTCCGATATCCTCGAGAGACCGGAAGGAGAGAATGAAGGAAAAAATTTGAGATTAAAAAATAGAAAAAAATTAATAACAATGTTTTTCTCCCTTGTTACTCCGAGATCGTGGTGAATTTTTATTACCGACGAAAGAAACAAACGAAACAATAATATTCCTCGCTCTCCTCAACCCTTGCCCATTGAAATTTTTATTTTCCCATTATGCCGAAGTGAAGAAAAGAGACGAATAAGAATCGAAGAAGATAAATACGCCTTTCCGTCACCTGCGAAGAAAAAGAAAAAAAATAAATTCGTATTATTATGTATGAATGTTTAACAATTTGTGAAATATACTGTAATTGTGCTTTACAGGGGTTTATTCCGTGTCCACCGTGTTTTTCGTGTCTCTGTTTGTTCGATCATTCTTAGTCTCGGGTGTTGCGATGTATGATGTAAATTTAATATTTCTCGCATCAAGTGACTCGCTGTATCATATATATACATATATATTTCCCGATCCGTCGCATCAACGCATTATGCTATTATCTCGCGATATTATCAAACGAATATACCGCGAAACGACGATGTATAAAACGTTTTGTAAAACGCGAAGGAAACTATCGATCTTGCGTTTCGTTTTCTTTTGTTTCCTACATTGATTCGTTTCCTGTTTTATTATTATTTTTACGTTTTTTATAAACTACAATTTATTACAACATACAGACTGGTTTAGCCGGGCCGGCCTTAGTGGAAATTATGTGGACTTTGATGATGAAAACGATAAATCGAACGGGTTTTAGAAATATCAGAAAAATTCCAACGTCGATTTTGTTGTTTTTTTCAATGGCTTTCTCTCCTAAATTCTAGTTTCCCGTTGAGTTCTCGGTTGTGCGAATATCCGCCGATTTCTCAAGTATGTACTTTGAGATGGATTTTCAATTTTTTCACAGCCAAATTATGACGCTGGAAATTTGCGAATATTTTTCACAAAGTTAAGCGAGAAAGAAGAGCCGATTGATAGACGGAACAGCGGAAAACAGGCCTGGATATATGTTTATATCAGGGATGGGGCAAAACGGACCTCACAAAAAAAAGTCGAAATAAATAAGAGTTCAAAAAATTAGACAACGAACGAATCATCGTAATTGGCGTTGATACACCCACATGGACTCGATCACGCAAAATCAGGTCTCGATTTTCATATTTTCATGACACAATTTCCTATGAAGAGTTTGAAATTTTTTTAGAAAACTGTCATTCTCATTGCATTAGAAAAAAAAAGCCCAAACACACTCCGATAGTATTATGGTAATAACCCACTTTTATTAATATACTTGGATAATCCGAGGGCCCGAGCAAAATGAGGTACCGAGGGCAAAAGGAACCACCTTCGTAATCGTAAAAAACATATTTGATAATGCAAGTACGATTAAAATTGAATTTCGCGAAAAATTTGATTGCAAAAAAACGCCAAACAGCTTGGTCCAATTATGGATATTAAGGTGATTTGGCACGTAAATTCGATGAAAATGTTGACATCTTCGTGCGCCAAAAGTTTCCTCGATCGAGGGATCGTCGAAAAATACGTTTCTCATGGTTGTTTACAGCAACGAGGGTGCGCGTTGAACGAAATACCAGAGGATATTCCAGGCCGCGGAGTTGTTGATCTTGTTGGAAAAATCAACATTTTCGCGAGTAAGAGCTATTCTCACGACGAGCCGCGGGCGAAATACGTTTTTTCATACACGTTGTGTACAAACCAGAGGCATCGGCAGTTTGGGGCAAGCATCATCTCCGTAGGATAAATAGACCCTGGATAAATGAGGAGATGACGTATTTTTAGATTTATTAACGTACTCGTATATAGAGTGCAGAGATAGAGAGGAGAATATAAGTCGCTGACGATGTACGCTGGCTTCTCAAGATTCGTCGGTCGGGATTGCTCGAAAATTTTCAAGAGAGCTTCCAGACTCTGCTTCGCTGATCTCTCTTGCTTATCTTCCTCACTGGTTCGATCTCCGGGTCTTGGACGCGCCACAAAAACGTTTTGGGGAACGTGTAAACGTCTGGCTGCGAAAATTGGCGTTGTTCTCTCGCGCCTCGTACCGCGTACGTATGTTTGCAAGCCTCGCTCATACTCCTTCCTTTCCCTCTTCTCTTTGCATATATACTTTCTTCTCTCCTCATCATCTTCGAAAATCTCCTCAAGACCCTGAAATATGTATTCAATGCACACACACGCTGAAATTTTCATGTTCGAACTCAGACCCTCTTGAATAATTATGAAATTTTTTTTCCGAAAAGTATTCTGAAAAATAAAAGACACGTATTTTTTTGTCAAGGCCGAGAATCGATATTTTTCGTCGTACGTTTTTCGTAAAAAATTCAATTTTTTCACTAACTCTCTATTCCGAACACGTAGTATCTTGATAATTCGAGATCCTATCGAAAAACGCTTCGGACAAAACTTGTTCGTTATAAAACGAGTGAAACAATTGATATTTTTTTTTTAAATTGTGGGCACACGAAAGTTCGTTTTTCCTTCATAAAACACAAAAAAAACGATTTTTTCAGCAAGTACGCCACCTCGAATTATAAAAGAAAAAATTTGCAAAAATTCTGTAAGAAATCACGAAACTTTTAAGACCAGAATGAGAATGGCAAGATCAAAATCCGCAAAGCTACGGCCAATCGAAGTTCCGTGTTGACCTCATTTTCGAGCCAGATCTTGCAGAACCGCATGTTCTCGAATAATTATATACAGAAATACATTTGAATATTTATTTAATTATACATACGTATATTATACTTGTATGAAATAATATACGCAAATATGAAATAATCTACGTATGTATAATTAAATAAATATTCAAATGTATTTCTGTATATAATTTTTCGAGAACATACGGTTCTGCATGATCTGGCTCGAAAATAGGGTCAAGACGAAACTTAGATTGGCCGTAGCTTTGCGTATTTTTATCTTGTCATTCTCATTCTGGTTTTAAAAAGTTTCGTGATTTTCTACAGAATTTTTACAATTTTTTCTTTTACAATTCGAGGTAGCGTACGTGCTGAAAAATAATTTTTTTGTCTTTTACGAAGTACAAACAAACTTTCGTGTGCCCACAATTTAACAAAAAAATATCAATTGTTTTACTCGTTTTATAACGAACAAGTTTTGTCCGAAGCGTTTTTCGATAGGATCTCGAATTATCAAGATACTACGTGTCTGGAAGAGAGAGTTAGTGAAAAAATTGAATTTTTTACGAAACATGTACGACGAAAAATATCGATTCTCGGCCTTGACAAAAAAAACGTGTCTTTTATCTTTCAGAATACTTTTCGGAAATTTTTTTTCATAATTATTCAAGAGGGTCCGGGTTCGAACATGAAAATTTCAGCGGGAATACCCCATATATAGGGGAACACGGGGCAAAACGGGCACCCGGGGCAAAACGGGCACGCAAAAAATTTCGAATTCCGGGGAAAAACGGGCACGCTCCAAAACTAAAAAATTGTAAAATTCAAAAAAAATTTTTTTTTTTGAAAAAACTTACAGTTTCGAAGACTGAAGGTAAAAATCAATGTACAAATTGTAATTAATGATTATTTTATTTATATTTCACAAAAATCGCATTGGTAACTGATTCGATCGTTTTCGACGCCACCGATAAAATTACGGAACAATAAAATTATGGTGTACGTATCTTTGATAAGTCAGAATCATTGATTATAGATTTTTACCGCCTCTGAAAGGGCGTGCCCGTTTTGCCCAGAAATTTTTTTTTTACAAAATTCAAAAAAAAAAAGGATGGGAAATGAATGTTATGATTCATAAGTAGACGAATATGTAAGAATAAGGTGATTTGTTCACCATCAAAGTGACATCGTGCTCTATTTTCCACATGAAAGAAAATTGGAGCAAGTGGATCTGAAGATTTGCCTTGGTTTTTGTCTTAATCCAACCGAGCGACGATCTTTTGGCTTAATTTCTTCGTTCATCTTGTCGAGTTAATATTTCATTCTGGCACAGTGGATCAGAACGCCTGTACTATCGAGAGTCGTCGAGTATCGATTTTTCGGCATCCGAGATCGCGTGCCCGTTTTGCCCCGGATTTTTTTTTTTTTTTAAATTCGAAAAGCTAGCATCGGGTATCAGTTTTGGGACTTGAAAATAGTCGAAAGACCATGTGCTTACCGATGAAAACCGCTTAATTCCTCAAGTGCCCGTTTTGCCCCGTGTTCCCCTATACCTATATATATATATATATATATCAGGCTGTTTAAAAAAAAAAAATTTCGATTTTTCAACGGGCCACGCCTGAAATAGTTAGTTTAGATAGAAAAAAATGCTCTCAAAAGATGAGCATTTTATATTGAGTGGAAGATACGCCGCAATTGATTTCTCAATTTTTTTTTCCTTTTTTTGAATTCAAGACGGATAATTATTGGAAAAAAAAGTTTTCTTCCCGACAGCTTCCAGAATGTCAGATTGCGTCCTTAAAAAAATAAGTTTTGAATTTCATCACTTTTATTTATTTTTAAATCGAGTCCCAAACGTATTTTCACTATATTATTTCACTATTTTTCAAAACTATATTGTTTATAATGAGCCTTTTTTCTTTTTATTTTACAACTATAATTTGTTATTAGTAATGATAATGAACGTTTTTGGCGATTCACAATAAGTGAAAAAATCATTTGCGTTATGGGTTGCCTTTAAAAATCGAATGACACGACAGAATCCAAAGGCTATAGTTTTAAATTGAAATTTTATCCTTGCCATTCTTATGTGGCGGTTTTTGAAGAATCACACCAACTAATTATGATTATTGCGATATTTTTTCAACCGGAGATTTATGTATCCCGATGATATTATTTATGGGAAATTTTTGTATCAGGTTATTTTTAGTCATGAATATTTTTATTTTAGAATATTTCGGTTAGGTTATTTTTGTGCATGGTTTTTTGTTTCAATTCTCAGCGGACAGCCGCAACTACGATCAAAATTGAATTGTAGAAAGTCTAGAAACGGGGGACATCGTTTTTTCTCTCTTGCTCGAATTTACAAAAATAATTTTTTTTTTATGGCCATGGTCGGTTTGTCCCCACAAATTTCGTTTCTTAAACTTGCAATAAAATCGATAAAAATCTTTAAGGGGTTTTACGCGGTCGAAAAAAACGTTTTTTCAAGAATTATTTTTTGCGGACATTTTAATTTATCAACGTAAAAATTTATATACCTATTTTTGTTATTTTTAACTCTATTTTGAAATTTTTCTTCTTAAAAAATAATGATTCTCGAAGTCGCTGTAGCCGATCTATTTACAGAGAAATATTATATTATACCGAAAATATTTATCGGCAAGAAAAAACCTTGGATCAATTACCAAAAGATTACTACCAGAGACACTGCAGTTTTGAGAAAAACGCGTTTAAAGTTTCGGACAGCACTCGACGCACGGTAATAACGGGTTTACAAACATGCCTCTGCTTCGGAAAATATTTGTCGGATTGACATGAAATTTTCCGTGCGTATGCTACTTACGAAGTTGAAATTAAAAAAAAAAAAAACGATTTTTTGAAAATTATGACTGCGCGTAACCCCTTAAGTATATCAGAAGCAACGAAACTTCCTGTTTGGGAATTTCCATGCTGCTTCTCTCTCCCGATCACAACGTACAATGCACTCTGGTAAGTTGCAACGGAAAAGGGAAGAAAGAAAAAAAATGAAACAACAAGCTCTCGTTAAACTTGATGATGGATATCCGGCTGTGCGCGTCTCAATTGACGCCTGGACGAACTAACTAACAAAACGAGATGGATTTGAACATTGTGTCGGTCCTGGTAATAACTCGCCAGACTGTATTACAACTTGCGGTTATCCGTGTCGAGTGAGTCGGTGGTTAGGTGAGGGCACCAGAAAGAAAGAGAGAGAGAGAGAGAGAGAGAGAGAGAGAGAGAGAGAAGAAAAAAAAAAGGATTTTCTCTTGAGCCGGATACAGAGTGTATCCCGGCGGCCGACAAGCGGATGTGGTCAACACTCTGGCGTGGTGGCAGCACTGTGTCCGTTTATGTTTGTGTGTATGAGCGCCCATTTCATCGCCCATTCACGGTTCAATCGTTCGGACTCTCCTATTGGCCTTAAATTCTGAAACAAAACAACGCCTCGTTGATTATCGTAAGTAATAAACGGACACAAAGAGGAGCGCGGAATATCGCGCAAATCGTTGGATGGACGCTCCTCTTTTCGCCTCTCGAAGGGTGGAGGAGAAAAGCGAAATTCTCGAAACGCCGAATAACTCCTCCATTTTGGAGTCTCCCGAAAATACAAGAAGAATAAATGTATAGAGAAGAGAATCGCTGAACCATGAAGAAATTCGGCGTCATGGGCTTTGCCAGAGGGTTTCGCTCGCCCAACCAACGGAATGAAAGAAAAAAAATTATTAAAAAAAAAACTCCAAGTTTCGAGTCAGATAGGGGCGAAAATATGCGGGTGGTGCGTGCAGCTTCGAGAGGAAAGAGTTTTTAGTTGAGGGAATAAATAAATTGGCGTTTTAAAAGTTACGGAATTTCACGATCGGATCTCCCGATTTCCCAGCTTATATATATATATAAATATATGTGCCGAATAGCGCCGAATCCACACCTCTAAACTCCGTTCCCAAAGACCGATCTTTCTCCGGGAAGATACAATCTCTCGCTGGTTATTCCTCCATGCACCCCGTCCTCTTCTTTTTCGTCTTATACTTATTCTTGTGGTACGTTTGTGGTGGGCGAAAAAGAGACGGCGAGTCCACGGATCGATCTCGCGAATCTCGATCGAAATCGCGCGGAGGAACCGAGGAATTTTGGAGTCCCGGTGTTGGACCTTGTGGGAGGGAGGGAAGGGAGGATTGGGGATGGAAAAAAATGAAGAAAAATTCCGGTCGAGAAACATAATATCGTTTTCGAAGGTGGTGCTGCTCGCGATCTGCCTTGACTCTCTCATCGAGCACAGCAGCCGATAACCGTACAGGTATATATATACTGCATAGAAACCGGCGCCAACATTCCATCGAACGAGTCGCGAGTCGGAGACTTGCGCGGCAATAAAATCGCGTTCTCGCGGGTACACTTTGATTCGACTCCGTAGGCGTTTCTCTCTCTCTCTCTCTCTCTCTCTCTCTCTCTCTCTCTCTCTCCTCCTCCTCCTCTCGTGTACATGTACAATTTCCGTTTTATTTTCTCGCAGTTTAGTCTCCGGTTTGGCCCAGCCAAGCTTTTGGTTTAGTTGATCGAGCGAGTATCACGATTTTATAAAAGCGCTATAAAAAGAAACAAAAAAAGAGTCTAGCGCGGTTATATACTTTTTATCGAAGTACCCGATGGTAGATTAAATAATTTCACTCGATAATTTATTCCGAGCCCGAGTTCCGCATGTTTATCCCCGCCGCTTGTCGCTGATTTCGTTGATCCTGACCGTTTCGTTCTTCCGCCTCCTCGTCCTACGAATCCTACGATCGCCAGCCCGCGAAGATGCGATCACCGAGGAAAGGTGTCGGCGAGTCCTTTGCCTTGTTTAGCATACTCGTATGCCCTCTCGTTCTCATCCTCGCCAACATTCGAGAAAGAGGAACGTTTTGCGCGAGACGAAACGATACTAAAAAAAAAAGAAGAGAGGGAATCGTAGAAATGGACCGGAGGTGCATTTTTTATAGGGAGAATGTGAGGCAAAATGGGCAATTTGAAAATTGTGGAGAGACATTGAAAATTGAAAAATCTAGAGAATGAGGGAATTATTGTTATACAGTTGTGGATAAATATTCCAATATAGACTCTCCGCGCTAAATCGAAACTGGGGTAACGACATTTTCATAACCGCCTATTGAGAGATGGAAAAATAAATTGAAAAAGCATATTTTCTCTATTTTTTATCAATAAACGAATTATATTGTAATTTTTTAAGCATCATTTTGTAATCATTTTAAGCACACAGAGGACCAAAATTTGAATAATATTTTATAAAATTTCCGCTGAAAAATTTGGAATATTCAGCCGCAGGTGGGACATGATTTCCGGGGACTCTGGAAAAAAGTGTCCTCGTGGGGGTCGGAATACACAAATCATGATGGTATATTGGACATTGAAGAACCAAATTTTATTTGTCAGTAGACAAGTATGACTCGTGGTTGAACGAAGGATTTGAAAAAAAAAGTTGAATTTTTTGCAGAGTTGTATGCAAAACTAGAATTTTCGGTACAATTTACGCTACACGGAAAAAAATGATCAGTGACAATTGATGTGTAATATTTAAAAAATTACTGAATTCAATGCAGAATATACGGTTCAGAACTGTAATTCAGGCGTTTTACGGGGAATCCATTATAAATTAATGGATTTAATGTAGTTTCTACTTTTCAAACCATTATAAATGCTGATTTACACTGTGAAAAATGCAATGTTCACCGCAAAAAAATGACAAAGTAGAAATAACAAGCAGAAACGACGAAATCCACTGTGTTTGAACTGTAAAATTTACAATGGTCTCTGTAGAATGTTCAAAGCACATAATTATAAATTGCAGTGTTCCCAGTGGAAAATCAAATGCGCGCCGCAAAATATGCAACGTCAATTTCAATTTTTACAGTGTGGCACTGTAACGGGACGACCTGCGGCGTGCCACGATCTCTGCATTTCGCCCGAGATCCGCTAGATAGCGTCGGACGGCGCGCCCTCTCGCGCCAGCGAGAGAGCCACCGAGCACCTATAAGGTCCGACGTATTATCAACACCGGCGTCCTCAATTGACATACAATTGTTGGAACATCACCCGCGTTCCGTGGTCGAGCAGTCCTATGGACTGAAGACTACATTTTCTTAACGGATCACCATTGCATTTCGGTGACGCTCGTGCTCTTGATGAGTGCGAGGTTAAATTAAATTCACTTCATTAATTGATCTCACGATTAATTAGTCGAGTACAAGCCCTCGTAGCTATGAGCCTGAGCGAGGATAAATAACGGTTTATTGCAATATTTGAATAAATTGGAATTTATTCAAACATCGAAACCTTTCACTACACTATAATTTATTTTAGAAATTGCAGTATTTTCAGTGAAAAATAAAAAACGTACCGCAAAATATACTACGTTCTTTTCAATTTTTACAATGTACACCGTAATTTTTTCTAACGGGCCCTGGATAATTTTTACAATGTTAAATGTTGTAAAAAGTCCACCGGATACAACAGAAATATAACCTTTCACTTAGTGTACATTTTACTGTTCCACACTGTAAAAATTCGTCCGATGAGCGTGTACTATGTCATATGTGACATCTGTATATTGTATTAAAGAAATATGCAAATTTTACTTTTTGCCTTTCCAGGAGGCGCTGTTGATGGGGAAAACTGTAAAAATTAATGGGAATCTCAGCAGTTCTCACTCATAATTTTTTTCCGTGTACAGCCATCGTGTAAAATTAATCGTAATCGAAAAAAACCTTGGTTCGATCATTGGTGGGTAAATCTCATTTTGCAACAGTGGAAAATTTCAATGAGTTCGGTGCATTAGTTTTGGGGAAATCATGTCGACCGACTCAAAAAATAGTGAAAAAATTATTCAGAATCGTTGGAAAACATTAGAGATGAAAAAATCTAGAAAATGAGAGAATTATTGTTACAATGAGCGTAAATATTCCAAAATAGACTCCCCGCGCTAAAACAGATCTGGATATTAAAATAAAACGGAAATAAATACATAAATAAATAAATAAATAAAACGGCTATAAAACAGATAAGGATAGTTTCTTGACAATTGCCTATCGAGAGTTGGAAAAATTCAAAAAAATTGTCATTACCATCGCATTGAAAAACAGCTAGCAGCCCGAATATACTCCGATGGTCTCACGGTAATAAGCCACTTTTACCAAAATATTCTTGATAATTCGAGGATAAAATGAAAATGAGGTATCCGGGGCAAAACGGCCGCCTCCGTGATCTTAAAAAAAATATCGGACAACGCAATTACGATTGGTATTGGATTTCGCGGAACACCCGAGTATCTCGGTTATAAAATTATTTAAAAAAATGTTACGTCCCCATTTTGCCCCACATTCCCCTGTATATATTTGTGTATACATATATCATGTACGCACCTCCTCGTGAAATCCCACGCGCGAATAATCCTCACGAGGATCGCGCGAGACGATTCGGCACACATTTATTTATGCAGGCTCTGACTCGCGTGGGTCGAATAATGCCTCTCAACTTTTCTCATCGCCACAGACGTCTCGTGAGGTTTCCACCTCTCTGATTCTTATTCCAATTTGTCCGGATAAAAGAAAAAATGGTTGGAGCAATTAATAAATTGGTGACCGATGAGCGTACATACGACAATAGAATCACCGCATACGACGAAAGTGAATTCAAAGAGGGGTCAAATAATTTATGATAGCCGACGATAACTTTTTATAAGGCAATTACCGTGAAAAAATTGATTTGTACAGAGAAGGTGAGAGCTTTGGTAACTAAACCAGAGGATTGATCAATGGATGCGGAACCGCATCGATCAACGCTCCAGAAGCACGTTGAAGAAGCATTACTAATGAAGAAGAAGAAGAAGAACTAATGTTTTTCAACGTTTTTCAAAATTCCGTCGAATCCGATGAAAAGGGTTTTTGACACTTTTAAGCATGATCCGTCAGGAATTAATATATCGCAAATATAGCCTATTCGTGTTGCCCGGGCAATGCAAATCCTCCGTGTCAATTTTAAAAAGTAGTTCGTCGACCGTATATTTTTATTTTGAACAAAGAATTTATTTCTTGGTCCTCCAAATTTTTTCTCTCGGGATGTCTTGTCCCCGCGATCTTCGATGTAGTACAAAAGAGCAGCCCTTTGGCTCTTTTTTCTCATTAGTCCTAAAAATCCTGATCTCTCTGTCCTTTCTCGACGCGAATCAATCTCGTTTTCAATTTTATTATCCCCAATAAACAGAGATACTATAATTCCGTCTCCAAATGGATGTCTCCAAACTTCCTGGATGAATATTCGCTCAGGCTCCTTCGTTCCTCTTGTCTCTCACTCGATACTTCTTCGGTATCTCTTTGTATATTTTCGGATGCCGCGCGTGTCTGTATGATATAATATATAGATATACATGCACGTATAAACCTTCTGGATCTTCCTCAACAACGCGTAACCGTTTAAGATCGGATCTTGATGGAGAGGGCAGAGGAGGATATATCGCCCGAAGCCTGTACACGCACACGCACACGCACACACACACACACTTGTATATTTATATGCGCCAATATAATATGTTGAAACGTGCGGAATGGATATAATGCTTGGATACCCAACGGGTAATGTAAGCGGTTCTGGTGGCGCCGGCGCCCCCAATATACATTTTTCGTCTCGCGAGCTCGTCTCTTTACTCCTCTCCCTTCAAATCGCCGTCTCTCTTTCCCTCGCTCTCTTTCCGTGTATTTATAGTATTATTATAGTGCGTTTACGCGACATGACACAGATTTCGCGTCAAGGAATCGACCACGGAGATTCGCGCAAGTTATCCCGCCAAGAAAATAAAAAACACATTCTTCTTTATCCGCATATCCTCGCCTTCGTCTCCCGCTCGATGTGTCGCTTCTATGATGATGAGCACCAAATTGATCCAGTGATCTTTTTTCCCCTCGTGGCATAGAAAAACGTGTTTTTGGGATAATCCCCGTTGCCAAATTCACTCTCCGAACGATAATCCTCTCGCGGTTTTGTGAGATTTTCGAAAGATTGATGAAAAAACCGGTCAAGAACGGAGTTGGGAAGGAAAAAAATTCAGTTTTTCGAAAACTGTGCAGGGAAAGAATTGAGAGATGTATTCGCGAATCTTGTCTGTACATGGCAGAGAGTGGTAGCAGAGATTTCAAACGTATGTATAACGTAAACTACGGAGCGTGTGTTTTTACTACTAGGTTTACTATTTGTCGTGTGTGCGCTCGGTGTGGGCGATAAGAGCGCATTTATAAGCGCCAGGCGCGTAAAACGAGATCGCAACGACGTCGACGCTGCTGCGCGCGAGCAGAGCGGGGTTAACGGTCGGTCGTTCGTAGATATCAAAGCGCGCTTGTGTATATGGGTCATTCCATGTAAAATCGACCACTTTTGAACCCGACCCCTTTCGATTTGGTTGCAAATTTTTGTTTCTTTTCCACTCGATTGAAGACATTTTTCAGGGAATTTTCAAATTTTTTTACCCAACCCTAAAAAAGTTATGAATTTTTCAAAAAAAAAAGACTTTTGTTCTTTCAAATAGCTATAACTTCTTCAAAAATTGACTTATCGGGACGTTGTTTTTTCAAAATTTTTATCCGTCGATGTACTTTCCGAAAAAGAAATGCTAACAAATTTTAAGATATTAAAATGCATGAAATTTTTCACTTTTTCGAGAAAAATCATCGTTTTCTCGGAGATGCCATTTTTCATTTTTTTTTTTACTCAAAAAATACTTTGATCAATTCCAGAAAGAATGCCGCCCTAACTGGAGTGGGCCGAATTTTCCTTCTATTTTTTTTTATCCATATAAAAATAAAAAAATTTCTCCAGCTGGGCTTATTTCACAAAACAACACTCTGGAATTTTTTTGAGGATTTACAGAGGACTTCGGAGTTTGAAAAATTGAGAAGAAAATAAAATCGAAAGTGGTGATCCTCGAAAATTTTTTTTTTTTCAAAAGAGTGAAAGAAAAAATAAAGGAAACCTGTAAATAATTTTTTTGTATTTTTTTTCAATCAAAGAAGAAAAATAGAAAGCCAATAAGACGAGCTAAAATTGAAAAATATTGAATTCAAGATGATTTGCGATGGATGTCTTTTTCAAAAGCCTGTGGCTTGGTCAAAAATGGGCCCGAGCAACAATTTTTTTTCCATTCTTTTTGTTTTTGGATGTAGTTTTTGAAAAAAATACAAAAAAGTATTTATAGGTGTCTTTTATTTGTTCTTTCACTTTTTTGAAAAAAAAAAAAAAAAAAAAAAAAAAAAAATTCGAGGATCACCACTTTCGATTTTATTTTCTTCTCAATTTTTTAAACTCCGAGGTCCTTTATAAATCCTCAAAAAAATTCCAAAGTGTTGTTTTGTGAAATAAGCTCAGCTGGAAATTTTTTTTTTCTAATCGATAAAAAAAAATAGAAGGAAAATTTGGCCCACTCCAGTGAGGGTGGCATTCTTTCTGGAATCGATCAAAGTATTTTTTGAGTAAAAAAAAATAAAAATAAAAAATGACATCTCCGAAAAAACAATGATTTTTCTCGAAAAAGTGAAAAATTTCATTGATTTTAATATCTTAAAATTTGTTTGTATTTTTTTTCGGAAAGTACATCCGAAGACAAAAATTTTGAAAAAATAACGTCCCGATTGGTCAATTTTTGAAGAAGTTATAGCTATTTGAAAAAACGAAAGCCTTTTTTTTTTAACTCATAACTTTTTTGAGGTTTGGTAAAAAAAAAATGGAAAATTTCCTGAAAAATGTCTTTAATTGCGTAGAAAGGGAACAAAATTTTTCAATCAAATCGAAAGGGGTCGGGTTCAAAAGTGGTCGATTTGACATGGAATGCCCCATATACATCGCTGTCTTCCTCCCTCCCACCCGCCCTCTCTTTTTTCTCTTTCCATCTCGATGAATGTCGTCGCTGTTTCGTCGTCGTTTAAGCCTCGCGCGCCAATGATCGTCGATCGATGATCAGCGGGATAATGTCGGGGATAGCGGACATTTTTCTTCAACCCCGAACTCGCACGAAATCGCGCGTTAATTAAAAGTGAATTAAAATGAGAAATCTGGCGCGAGTATCGCGGGCCTATCGCGACGTCGGTCTACCGGATTATGACTATACGAAAAAAATCTACGCGTTTTATATAATTAATTAATTATTTAAATAGTTAATTGGATAAATAATTAAATAATTAAGTAATTCAATAATAAAATAATACATAAATAGATAAGAAGAATAATTGGAATAGCTAATAAATTAGTTAAATTGATTTATCAATTGATCGATATATCGCGTTTCATTAATTTAATAATAATTCTTATTATTTTAATTATTTATTTACTTATTATTTAATATACCAAATAACAATTCCACCAAATAATATCTTTGCCCAAACACATGCATTTTAATTAATCAATTAATTAATTATTGAAATAACTAGAATAATTAACAAATTAGCTCATCAGAACAAATCTCTACCAAACAATACCCGTACCTAAAAACTGGAGACTCTATTATTGAGCCAACAACAGTTTTTTTTCCCTCAAATATTCCTGTATTTCGCCTTAATTTATCGCGTAATATTTGTTTGAAAGATTTTCATCGATTAAACTTAATAGTCACCCAAAACAAAGATCAGACTGAATCCACGAATGAGCGTGGTGGAAAATAATGAAAAATTCGCTAATAATTTCTCACCATTCTCGCTTATTTCGATTCGCGGACATTCGTAGACTCGTTGGATTAATTTTTGTTAGAGACGAATCCCGACGTGCTCGCTTTGAGTGTATTCGGCGCTAAATTTCATACGGTAAAATTGTCATTTGGCGGAAATACGTTACGGCACGATTTTATCGTTCCACGGATGGAATATCCGTACAGAGGAATAACCGTTGGATCTGTACAAACTCGCCGTTCTCGCGGCGGTATCCTCGACACGCGGTGCATTGTTCCAAAATCCTTGACGGCGTTGGAGCCTCACTCGAGAGGAATATTCTCTGTCCAAACATCCTCGTTCTTCGCGCTGTCGCTCGACTTCCCGTTTGCTCGACAATAAAAAAGAAGGCAAAGAGAGAAAGAAAAAAGGTAAGAGCTCACGGTATACGTGTATTTGATTGTGGCGCGTTTGTCTCTCGCAATGTCTATCTCGCATCGCGTCTCGTCTACGAGATTTCGATCATAGGTGTATCCAGAGGGCCTCTCACAATTTTCTTATTTTGCCGAGAGAAGACAGATCTCAAAACGCGTTATTGATATGGGATTCCCTCTCTCTCGCGTGCTCTCTCTCTCTCTCTCTCTATCTCTCTCTATCTCTTTATCCGCGAGTTCGCCCGTTTTTTTTCTTCAATTGAGAATCAAGGGGGACCTCGAGGCCTCTCGAGTTTACTCTGCAATATGTTTTCTCTCTCTCTCTCTCTCTCCCTCTCTCGACACGCTCGATCGGCTGCAGCGGACCAAGCATAAATAGATGTCCCAGATCCGAAGGCGTTTATCGTCGCATTGACGCCTTTACAACGGACGCACACGCACATAATTTTTTTTTTTTTTTTTTTCATTCTCTCCTTCTCTTCTTTTTATATATCAATAATCTCCGACCGTTTGCCATACGCACCGAGCGGATCGCTTTTAACAAAGCTTTTGGTTCGTTTTTCGTCGACGTTTGAGGAGGCTTTTCCGGCGAGTGAGCGAAAATCCTTGGAAAACAGGTGGCGAAAAATGACGGACTCTCGTAAAACGTTTGAAACAGAGGCGGAAGGTGCGTCGGAAAAAGGGAAAAAGGGAGGCTCCGCGTCTTCGGCACGGTTTCATTGTTGAATCCCATGGAAAATTGACATCGATATTTCGACATTTATGCACGGTCACGTAGGAAAAACCAGTGCCAAGAATAATCCCCGTTTCTTTTGCGTCAAGGTACCGCTCCGGAAGACAAGTAAGGTTCGGTAAATTATATCAGAGGGTTCCTCGGTGAAAAAAATCTCTTTCTCTCTTTCGTTCTCTCTTATTTTCGATTCAAGGTGCAGGAGGTCATTTCGCGGTGCTTCTCCAAACCGCGTGGCGAGCGAGCAACGTTGAATATAAATTCGTGCTCGCGCACTCGATTACCGGATTATCCGCCTCTCGCTCGCTCACCTTAGTTCGTTGGCGAAGGAGGCCACATCGGGGCTCGCCCAAAGAGAGATAAAGGGTTCATCGCTGTCGGTGTATCGCGGAGATTATTCACGGATCGCCGACCCTGAAAATTTTTGTTCACCTTCAACTTCTCCTGGCCCGAGCGATTCGGTTCTCCGTGCTCGTTCATTCCCTGCCGGCCCCTTCCCAAAAATAGGGCTCCCTCGATTCTCTTATTTTCTTCCTTAGCGCGCTTCGTCTTTGCGATTATCGATCGGTTTTGCATTACAGTCGAATGAAAGACTCCATCATTCGCGATTGACTATTCAAACGACGGTTCTTCTCAATTCGCTTTGGTTTAATCTTCCGCTCGCTTCTCTCTCTCTCTCTCTCTCTCTCTCTCGCTCTTCTCTTTCACTACGGCACGTTCAAAGTTTCTTCGTAGAATGGACGTTGTCTCGAAGATTAATGGTAGTCGCGCTGTCGCGTATATAGGACCTTCTTCCCGAAAGAGCGGAGGAGACGCTCGCTCCCTCCGTCGCCCTCGCGCACAGACATCTCGCATTAGCCGCAGCAGAAAAGGGAGAGAAATTGTTCGTTTCGTTTGTATTATACTATTTGCTCTAACTGATGAACTCTCAGTGGACTTTTGCTCGTTCTCTCTCTCTCTCTCTTCGTAGACGAGCTCTTCGCACCCTTGTTATATACTCTTGGGCGTGTGTCTCGCTTCTTTTTTTCGCTTCCTCCTCTTCTTTTTATTCCCTGACTTCTCCAATCTCCTTTGTACAAACCGGCCGAAATCTTTTCTCTATTTCACATTTCTCAGGAGAGAGAGAGAGAGAGAGAGAGAGGGAGAGAGAGAGAGAGAGAGAGAGAGAGAGAGAGAGAGAGAGAGAGAGAGAGAGAGAGAGAGAGAGAGAGAGAGAGAGAGAGAGAGATTGATCGATTGAATATATTTACGCCCAAGCACGCTAAAGGGCCAAGTGGTGCATACATATAGGTTGATTCAGAGATATAAGTACAAGATTTCCATTACATAGATTATTTTATAATAGGTAATAGGTCAAAGCAAAGATAAGCTAAATTGGAGAGTAAACACGATATGATAAAGAAAAGTATGTGCTCTCTCGGAGCATTGTGGACGAGCAAATTATTACTACTTAATTTGTATATTTCGCCTTACAACTGGAATATCCGCATTTCGAATATTCGGAGAGAGAGACAGATTGATTGATTGATTGATGCTATTTCTTAATGCCCTGGTTGTACCTTGGGGCAAATATGGTAACAAAAGCGAAAATACAGAGTTATAGAAAATTACAATTAGCAAAAGGAAATAGAATGTCATAGAATGATACGAGAGAGAGAGAGAGAGAGAGAGAGAGAGCGAGCGAGCGAGCGAGACACGGAGAACTCGTGCTCGCGAATTTCCACGACGGAAATCTCGCGCTCTCTTTCTCTCTCACTTGGGATGAGAACGCGAGGCGCGAAGAGCCGTTCCCCGGACGAATTAATGACGCCCAAGGGTGTCGTGCGCTCGCCATGCGCATACCGGGAGTTACTGGAAGCTGAGATTCACGCGCGTCCGAAACGTTTTAGAATTCTTGGAATTTCATCGTCTCCTCTCTCGTGAGCCATTGAAATTTGAACGTTTATTATTTTTTTCTTTTGGACATGTGCGCGCTCGTCCTGGCGCCGTCCGATTATTCGCGGATAGCACCGATCATCCACAGGTAAGCCATAAAGAAAAGAAGGATGATGAGGATAGGAGGAAGAAAGAAAACGTTGAATATCAGAATGTCGGTTGTAAGAGTCAAAAGGAGAATGGACGGAAAGGGGACTTTTGGCCGCGAGGGTGAGAGATTAGTTACACCTATATATTCTCGCTTCGTACGCCTCGCGAGAGAAACGCCGCGCCGTCTTCCTCGAAGACTATTTTCATTTTTTTTCTTCTCTGGGATAAGCAAGAGCTTTTTGTACGACGAGACTCAGGCTCTCTCTTTCTCTCTCTGTAATGCGTCAAATAAAAGAAAATGTATCAGAAAGAATTATGTATACGTAAGGAGCGTGACGCTGCAAATCCGGGACACGATACTTTTTTTAAGGTTGTTTTTTTTTTAATATTCCGCACAAAGATGACGAACAATGATCGTGACGAAGTGCCTCGAGTTCGCGTTGCATCTTCAAAACACGACTCGGTTCATCGGATTTGTCAAATTTTTCAAAAAATTTCAAAATTCGTGTTTTTTCGCCATTCCGCTATTTTTTTTTGTGGAAATTTAATTCTTTCGAGCGTAAATTCGTTATCGGAGGATGATTTTGTCGGAAGATAACGAGGGTACGCGAAAAAAAGTACAAGGAAAATTGAAAAAAAAACGATTTTTCAACGATCATCGAGGTGATCGTTTTTACTCCCGTTCTCGGATTATTGAAGTATTTTAGTAAAAATGGGTCATCCTTGTTCCATTGGAGTACGTTGGTTGGTGGTTTTTCATAAAAATTTCCTCATCCAAATCCGACTTAGCGCGGAGAGTTTATCTTTTGGGATACTTACACTCGTTGTAACGATAATTCCCTTATTTTCAAAATTTTTCAATTTTCAATGTTTTTCAATGATATTCGAGAGTGACCATTTGTCCCCTGTTTCTAATTTCGAGGGCGAAAAAAAAAATTCGTTTATACGGTGTCTCGAGCACGAGTCGGAACAATTCTAATTTTCATCCAATTGTTTATAGAAAAATTAAAGAATCGAAGAAGGAACCAAAAAAGCGGATTTTGCTCCGTGTCGCGCTACAGTCGATAAGTTATACTTGGACAAAGTTCAAAAAGCGCGGATTCAGAAATTTTGAGTCTTTTAAATTTTTGTTCAAAGTTTCTCTTCAAGCATCCCTCGGCAATTCAATTTTTTTTCTCGCTCCGCAATATAGCAATGTATCAGGGTGGCTCCCGACGGCGCGTACTTTGCGTATCGCGTAACTTGCGCTACCAATCGGCGAACCGTAATTCCGTTCTATTATCGACCGCTTTTGATATCCGCGCGTACGTATATAAAATGTACGAATGTACGAATCTACTCCCCCGCTATCGTTCCACGGGCCGTGGTCGTGGCGAATCCTTCTTTTCGAGAAGGCGCGCGGGTCGCTCACGAGGCTCACGAGTCGGCGAAATACCCGACTCTCCGGTATATACCGATGGCGCGGAGCTGCGAAAATGAGAGACGACCGACGATCACGGTCGTTTTGTCGGAGACGCGCCTGCGTGTGCGTGTTCCTCTCGGGCGAGACGCGCGAGAATTCGCTCGTAAAGGTGCGTCATAAAAGTCTCGTATAATCGTCCGATTCATTTTTTACTTCTACAAAAATGTCTCCTCCCCTCTCCCTCACCCTTTTTCCTCTCTCTATCGCAGACGCACACTCGCAGAGCCCGACAATGCGCGCGGCGGCGAGAATGCGACGAGAAGGAAGAGAGGAAGAATAAGAAGAAGAAGAAGAAGAAGAAGAAGAAGGAGGAGGAGGAGGTGGGGACATATCACGACACAGGTATAGTCAACGGTGTACGTCAAACGCACGAATGAGGAGGTGAGGAATGGCACAGAAGCATCGACGGATACAGAAAGAGAGAGAGAGAGAGAGAGAGAGAGAGAGAGAGAGAGAGAGAGAGAGAGAGAGAGAGAGAGAGAGAGAGAGAGATAGATAGATAGATAGATAAAGTTTATTAATGCCCTAGCGAACTTTTGGGCAAAAGGTTCCAAAAATTAATGATAGCAGCATTACAAAAAAAATAATAGATAAGATAAAATCAGATACAATAATAGATAGCAATAATAGAAGCGAGAGAAAGAGAGAGAGAGAGAGAGAGAGAGAGAGAGAGCGGAAGAGAGCGTTAAAGGGAGAAAAAGTGAGAGAGTAAAACGTCGTCGAGTGAAACGCGAATCCTCGTAATCTCCAACAGGTACACCGACTCTCGGCGATAAGATTTGTTTTATTTTTAGAGAGATCGCGACGAGTCGAACGCAGCTCAGCGAGCGAGCGCCCGCGCGCCAGCATGATCGTTACGTCGGGCACACTTTCGCGCGTGTCACCGACACCGGATATCATTTGCGAAAATTTGTGCAACAACGCTCGCCGAGCGAGCCCCCGAGACCAAGATAAATATCGATGAATCGAAGAACAAAAAAAAAACGTAAATATACAGAGCGAAGATGTTGAGAGAGACCGGAGGCCGCCGCGGTGCACTCTGCGATTAAATCGGACGGGCGAGCGTGCGCGGGTGAGCGGGGCGAGCGCGCGTCATGAGGTTCGCGGCAAAGTGCATCTTTCGTCGGTGCAATCTTGATCGTATCGTACACGCGGGAGAGTATACGTCGAGTCGCTGAAAAGTGCGCGAATACAAAGTGGAGTGTCGCAAAGTGCGTTTGCAGGAGTGGATAGGAATAGGACGAGCGAGCCCGGAGAGAGCGAACAGTTGAAACGCAAAAGGAAGAGACAAAGAAAGCGGCTGAGGAGGAGGAGGAGGTGGAAAAAGCTCGGGGAGGTGGGATTACCGAGGAAGAATATGGAAGAAGGAGTATAGGAGGAAGAAGAAGCGGAAGAAGCGGCGGAACGAGTCAACGAATGCAACCGAAGAAGCGGTAAGTGCGACGCACACGCGCCGAGTTTCACACTCAACCGGTGGAACGTATCACGAGGGCGAACCGGAGGAAGAAGGAGAAGAAGAAGGAGAAAAGGCCGAGCACAGAGAGACGGAAAGTACATCGGTGCGGTGGTGCGGGACCAGTCCGGAGAGAGCGAAGAGCGGCGGAGAGCAGTCGCGAGACGGAAAGAAAGAGAGAGAGAGAAACGCGGCGGCTCGTCCCTGCACCCATAAAAGCCACCGTGTCAACCGGCCGGTCGACAGTCGTCATCATCGTTCCACGCTGCGATCAGCTCCGCAATCTCATCGAGAGATTCTTTCAACCGCGTGGACGATCCTCCTCGATCGAGATCACCCTCGGATCGCGCATACCGAAAGAAGGAAGAACGTGAATCAAGCTGCGATTAAAATCAAAATTCTTCGATAGGGGAAACGAGCATGACGCGTGACTCTTTCGGCCATAGTCAAGGGGAAGAACGAGATATCGCGGACAGGCGGAAGGAGCCTTCCGACGGTGAAGATTGAACTGAGCGCGGTGCGCGCGAGTTTAACGCTGCCGATGCGCGCGGAGTTGGCTCTTTGAGATTCGTCGGTGACGCTTCGTTCAGTGCGGTACCATAACCGACTGGAGAAGCGAGCAACGCACACTGACGCGTGTACAAGCGCGCACACGGTGTGCCGGATCGGATAAAACATCGGATGTATAGGAAAGAGAGAGAGAGAGAGAGAGAGAGAGAGAGAGAGAGAGAGCTGGAAGCGAGGAGGTTGCGGAGAGAGAGAGAGAGAGAGAGAGAGAGAGAGCGAGCGACTCGCAGCCTCCCACCCAGTCGTCGACTAGCCGAGCTAGCGAGCGAACCAAGGAGGAGCGCGAGGAAAACCGAGAGCTACCGGGGACTCGACGTGAGAGAGTTTCACTCGGTCACTCAGTCAGTCAGTCAGTCAGTCGATCAGTCGGTAAATTCTGCAACGCTTCGGCGAGCGTGTTGCAATTTCAACGTTCTTCGCTGTTGAAAGAGTTTTTCGCGAACGAAGGAAAAAGTTCTCTGCGAAGGAACAAGGGATTTCTGGAAAAAGCGCGGGAAGAGTTCCTCGAGAAAAATGCACGAATACCGCTGATAGTGCGAAATTACCCTTATTTGGTAATTTAAAAAAATAATAATAATATTTTTTTTCGGGTAAAGAGAGGTTGCCGATGTCGCGACCGATCGGGTGCGGCGCACGCGGTGCTGCTACCGGCGATTACGGCAAAACGTTACCGATGACGACGATGACGATGATGATGATGATGATGATGATGATGATGATGATGATCATGATTATGACGATGATGAACACGCGGACGTCGGACGTACGACTAACGTCGCATTCGTCTATCCGTGCCCGTTAATCGTTATCGTGCCTGTATATACTTTTATATATAAACGCGCTACGCGAGAAGAGAGGTTACGTGCACGTTTATACATATATATATATATATACGTATATATATACACTGTAAAGTAGAAGAAGACGACGAGGAGGACGCGTTTGTACGAGGTTCGCGGTTACAAGCGCAGTCGAGCAAGAGGCGCGGTGCCGTTTGCCAGCGAGCGAGAGCCGAGCGAAAGAAACTCTCCCTCCCTGCGCTCTCGAGAGGGTTTTCGCGCGTGTTTCCGCGCGCGTGCGTGTGCGTGTGTGCGTGTGTGTGCGTGCGCGCGCGTGCGTGTGTGCGCGCGTGTGTGCGGGAGTGTGAGTGCGCGTGAACGAGTGTCGAGGCACTCGCGAGTTTTGTGCAACGAACGGTTGACGGACCAGTGGGAGAGAGAAGAAAAAACGTACGGTAAACTCTGTGAAGAAACGAGACGAGCCTCCTCGCGAAGAGAGAGCGAGAGAGAGAGGAGGAGGGAGATAAAAATTGAGTACACAGTTTGAATTTGAAAAAAAAAAACGAGAGGAAGAACGAGCTTGAACGGTGCCAGATATCCGACGGACACCCGGATATATATCTTTGGCTGTATCATCGCACGCACACACACACGCGCGCGCGCCCGTCCGCGCGCACGCACACGCACACACGGATACAGATACAAACGCAGCTATTCAGGATCGACGTATTTTATTTATTCGTAATATATATTTTTAACGAGTGCCGGTCAAGTTCGTCGGGGAGAAGAAGGGAGGAAGAAGAAAATGCATTTTCACGCTACAATTTTGCCCGTTCTAATCGCGTTTGTTTCTTGGCCCATCGGCGGACGGGGGAGAAGGGTCGCCCCTCTTATCGAGGACGACTGGGCCAGAAGACCTCACAGGGCCGCTGGTGAGTCGATTTTTCTTTTTTTCCATTATGTATTCACGGTGGTTCGGGGAGTTTGGAGATTTTTTTCAAAGATCCTTCATCGGAGTGAAATATAATAGAATTCATCGGTCAATTTTTCTCTCGCCTGATTTCTCGGGTGTGTTCGGTGAACGAGGGGTCGAATCAGTTTTGAAAGTTGAAAAAAAAGCATATTCCGTCTCTTTTGGGACAAAACGGGCATCTTCGAAAATCGTTGAAAAAGGTTGAGAATTGAAAAATCTGAAAAATGAGGGAATCATCGTTACGACGAACGTTGATATTCCGATATAAACAGCGCACGCTGAATCCGATCCGTACAACGATATTCGACGTGACGATTGCCGACAACCGAGAACTGGAAAAATTTTAAAAAATTGTCATCTTTCGAAGGTTAAAAAAGCATATTGTCTTTATTTTTTAAATATAATAGATAAATTATTTTGTTGAAAATTGTAAGCGGCATTTGAACAAAATTTTATAAAAATTTCATTGAAAAATTAGAAAAATTCTGCCCGGGGAACGTGGTTTTCGGAAACCTCTGAAAAAGTGTCCTCGTGGTGGTCAGGATGACTCACGATAGCTTTGGGTGAAATTAAAAAACCAAATTTCATCCGTCGGTAGATGAGCGAAGCTTGCGATCGAACCGAGGATTTGAAAAAAAAAATTGCAATTTGAATTTTTGGCAGACTCGTGTGCAGAACGGTGCAATTTTTTGTACAATTCCCACTAAAACTACAGCGAGTAAAATAATTTTTGATTAAAAAAAAACGTTCTCCGAATCACTGGTCAATGATATTTTGAAAAAGTGTGAAAAATTTCAATAAGAGTGCATTAGTTTCTGTGAAATCGTTTCCACGGACTTGAAAGATAGTGTTCTTTGGAAAAAAGCCATTTGGACTTTCCAAAGGCTCTCTTTCCCAGATTTTTAATCCGATTGACTTGAAACTTTGGAAAAATATTCCACACACGTTGTATCGTTGAATAAAAAAATGAAAAATGGGTTTTATTAAATTCTCAAATTCACGTAGGGGAACACGGGGCAAAACGGGCACTTGAGGAATCAAGCGGTTTTCATCGGTAAGCACATATGGTCTTTCGACTATTTTCAAGTCCCAAAACTGATACCCGATGCTAGTTTTCCGAATTAAAAAAAAAAAAAAAAAAAAAATCCGGGGCAAAACGGGCACGCCATCTCGGATGCCGAAAAATCGATACTCGACGATTCTCGATGATACAGGCGTTCTGACGATCCACTGTGCCCGAATGAAATATTAACTCGACAAGATAAACGAAGAAATTAAGCCAAAAGATCGTCCCTCGGATGGAATAAGACAAAAACCAAGGCAAATCTTCGGATCCACTTGCTCCAATTTTTTCATGTGGAAAATAGACCACGACATCACTTTGATGGTGAACGAATCACCTTATTCTTACATATTCGTCTACTTGTGAATCATAATATTCATTTCCCGTCCTTTTTTTACGAACGTTGTGCCAGAGTTCCCGAGTCACCGGGGAACTCGCGGTGTCTTCCGAGATATATTTTCATTCTCGATGTCGTCAGCGAATATCGTATCGGAGGGTGTTTCCGCAAGGCAAGAAGAGCGGTCGTGAAAGATTTTCGGATGTATGAGCGCTACGTGGTAGTCAATAGACATGATCTCATTTAAATTTCGCAGAAAGGGAACAGTAGGGGTAGTACTATTTAGCAAAATATTAGTGAAAAGTACACAGATGATTTTCAGAGAGCATACAATATTAAATTAATTTCGTTTTAAGAATTATTTCGTTCCGTGTAACTGACTGACTCCGGTGGTGTATCGTATGCTCCCCAGCTTTAACCTCCAAATAAAAGTGAACAAGGCCGTGTTTAGCTTGATATATCTAATTCGAATGGTCGTTGTCCCCGGTTTTTCAATGTATCGTCATAATCCCTGACATTCAATGGATATACTCGATGTTTTTCATCTACGGTGTCTCATATACAAACGGTCGAACTGTGGAAAACAAAGAGTTGCAAAGTCAACCTTGCCGTAAGCTCTGTGTATAACCATGAATAATGCTACATTTTCAATTAATAATATCTTGCTTAAATAGTCGTTAAGGGGCCTTGAAATTTTTGGAGTACCGAATATTGAACCTCGACAACATCGTATAAAAAAATCAGCGTTTAATCTAATACCAAGCCTAGCGCTCATAAATTCTGCACAATGATGGCGAATTGACGTAAGATGAGAGAGATCAGAGAGGCGAGGTAAGCACGGGAAGGCGCACCGTATCCGCGCCGAGGGCGAATACGTCGACGTCGTTCTAGACTCGTATCGGGAGTCGGGGGTATCCGACTATTCGAGTGTCGTCGTTGTGTGCTCCCGGAAGGAAGGAGATCACCGTCGCCGTCGCCGCGCGCGTCGCGTGGTTTCCCACTGGTGCTGTCTTGCCCCCTCGCTCGCTGTATCGCTGCCACCGGCTGAGAAGCCACGCCGAATACACCGATCGCGCGCGATCCAATTCCTCAGGAGAAACAATTTCGCGCCGTGAGCCCCGAGGCACTCTCTCTCTCTCTCTCTCTCTCTTTCTATGCCGCATTACCGTGCACGAGTATCTTCTCTCGGTACACGAGAGCGATACCGCGTGGACACGCGTCGTCTACCGCCGATTCGTACTTGTTCGTAAAAATAGTATTTTGTGCATCCAGGGCCAGGGATTAGTATTTTGTGCATCTAGGGCCAGAGATAAGTCTTTTTGTCGAGCGTGAAGTTTGCCGCAACGAGCGAAGCGAGGGCCGCAACCACGCGAGACAAAAGACGAATCTCTGGCCCGCGTTGCACACGATCTTTTTTCCCCATGGGAGATTCGAGTGTCTACGCATATGGTGAAAAGCACGAAAATCTTGCATGGGTGAAAAAATTTTTTTTTTTATTATCGACGATTCGCGTTAAGTGCTCTTCATTTTTCTTCCCCTCGTGATTAAAATCAAATCTTCGATTACTACGATTCCGTTTTTTGAGAGATATTCCATTCCGAAAGTTTCATTACCGATCCGGAATTATATGCTGTATAGAATTTGCGCGTAACATTTTTAGATTTCCGTACTTTGGAAAGAGAAACGGAATGTTCGGCACGAAAGAGTTTGTTGTTTGTCTAAAACTATATGTAACCTAGGAATTTGAAATTTGGCCAAAAGTTCGGCCTCGATGACGCGTTCGTGTATCGCCGGACAATTGTTGGACAAAAAATTATTTTAGATTAAAATAGGAGGTCATTTTGGTCCAGACTGAACCGCCTCCTCATTTTTAGACAATGTAATGCGGTAAAAAATATTTAAAAGAAAAAAAATATATTTTTTTTTCAATCAAGATATCGTGTGAGGTTTGATTCGAAAGGACTACCTTTAAGGACTAAGAATAGTTTTTAAATAATTTTTGGTTCAGTGGGTTTAAAGATAAGTTCAAAATTTGCTAAAATGAGCCCTGATCTCCCAGGTTTCTGGAGCTAAAATTTGGATTTTTATAGGATCAGCGGATATTGAATCATAGATTACAAAAAAACTACCTCGTTTTTCAGGGTGTCTAGTCGTCCTTCGAGTCCTTGAATTGTCCTTGGATTTTGTTTGTCCTTGAAAAGTTCTTGAAATGTTCTTGAATTTTGTGTGTAGTCTTGAATTTTTCAATGATTTCATTTTATTTTCGTCTAATTTTTTAAATCTAATTTTTATCTACCCAAATAATGTATCTATCCTATTGAATGCGATCAAAACTGATATTTTTTTTTCGATTTGGCTTGACAGCCGTTGGTACTTGTCAAAAAAGTAACTCTCAGAAAATTTCAGCTTTAAAAGAAAAATATTCAAAGGTCGCTCAAATTACTTGATGTTTTTTTCGATTTTGACCAACGATCATGATACAGAAATTACGATTTTTCCGTGTCGCAACAAAAAATATAAGTATTCGATGAAGCCGTGATTCACGTTAAATTTAGGTCCTTGAAAAAAAAAAAAAAATTACCAAGCGTGCGGGCCACTTAGATTTTCATTGTCATTTTTTTTTTCAAGGACCCAAACTTTGGGTGAATCTTGGCTTCGTCAAATACGTATATTCTTTGTTGTGACACGGGAAAATCGTAATTTCTGTATGACGATCGTTGGTCAAAAACGAAAAAAAAACCAAGTCATTCGAGCGATCTCTAAATTTTTTAATGAAAAAGTAATGCATCGATCATTATTTCCATTAACCATTAACGTTTAATGGTTAATGGAAATTATTTCAATCAATCAATAAGAGTCAATGGTTATTGAAAATGTAAATGCATTAGAAAAAAGTAACGTATTATTTGCTATCCTGTATATAATTATAATATACCTCCGCAATAAATAATATAATATTGTGATACCGATAGATGTGAAAGATAGATTCAAGTAAATTTGAAAAATCATCGATTTCAATAAATAATACAAACGTCTATCGTGTTTCATTGTGTAGGTTTTTCTCATCATGCAGGTCCTTGAAAAATCCTGTAAAGTCTTTGAAATCTTCTTGAAATGTCCTTGAATTTTGATTTCAAATTTTACTAGACACCCTGTTTTTTCAACAGTGCAATGGTTGCTAAAAAAAATATTTCAATCGAAAAAAAATTGTAATTAATATCTCGTGTGAGGTTGCAGTTCGAAAGAGCTAATTATGCAGGCCCGACTCTCTCTCTCTCTCTCTCGCTCTCTCTCTCGTCCGATTCTTTTCTCATCTGAAAATCTTGTAGGAAACTTACTTCAACATTTTATCCAAATATTACCCATCAACCATTGTATCAATTATAAATTAAACCAATCCAATCCAACCGATCCAACCATAAATTAAAATATCGAACAAAAGCCTCAAAGAATGGGACTATTTAGAGGTTGTGTACGCAGTCAGGAGGTCGAAAAACGGGATTCTTTAAGATTTTTTTCTGGAAAGAGAATTTAATTTATGAACGTAAAATTTTTTATACACATTTTTGTAACTTTCAACTTTACTATGAAATTTTTATAAAATAATGATTCTCGAAGCCGATCTCCGGGAGGTTTTCTAAAAAAAGACGTCTCGCGGTGAGCACGATATTTCCGTATTGGATCATCCAAAATAAAAATAAAAACATAAAAAGATTTCGATCATACAAGGTATAATCTGGTATTCGATGGAAGGAATAAGCAAAATATCTATTTTTAACAAAAATGCGGCTTCTCAAAGATAAATTTAGATTTTTGCTGAAATTTTTTGCCTCAAATTGTTGATAAAATGGAAAATACTTGTCGTAGAAGAAAAAACCTTGGATCAATTACCAAAAAATATGGATTTATAGAGCTTGTGTAAAAATTTGAGACTGATCGGTTATGCCGTTGCTGAGAAATCTTGCTCATCGGCTCTAAAAACACAGTCTTGAGAAAAATCCATTCAAAGTTTCAAAAGCACTTGACACATCATACGGGTAATTACGGGTTTACAAATATGCCTGTGATAACTTGAAAAATATTTGTCGGATTGACACGAAATTTTCTCCGTATATACTTAAATATATGTACATTACGAGAATGAAATAAAAAAAAATGATTTTTTTGAAAATCGTGACGGCGTATAACCCCTTAACCCCACTTGGAAATAATTTTCAAGTGCGTTTTTCTTCGTTCAAACTGTGTATATCTTCTCGAACATACTGCAATGACATCTCGGATGCATAAATTTTGCTCAAGGTGTGGAAGAGAGACGCGCACAAATACCATCGGAATTTTGCTAGGGTGTCCGATGGGAACGCAGAGAGTAAGAGAGAGAGAGAGAGCGCAAGAGAGAGAACGTATCGCGAGGAGGGGTCTCTCGTCGACGACGTCGACGTTGCTCTATACCCTGCTGCTGCACGCTGCCTCGTGGTGGTGACCCAGATGCCACGAACGCACTCGCGATAGTGCAGTACGCCGCGAGAGAGATCGAAACAACGTTTGCGAGAGAGAGAGAGAGAGAGAGAGGACAGCTATAAGGCCTCTCTCTATGCAGCGCGACTTGTCCGCACGATTGATTCGACACGAACCGCGTACGGAACTCTCCATCCTGACCTTTCAGCACAAACACAAACGCAAACTGTTGACCGGTGTGGCAGTTTGTTAGCCTGAAAAGAGTGAAACCGTTAGAATGCAGAGGAAAAGAAATTGAAAAATAAAATATAAATGAAGATTAAACGTCAGAGAAAAATGAATTGGTGCGTTTTGACGAGAAAACCGTGGCTCATCTCTTTTGTGCTCGTCTTTCCTCTTGGTCACCGACATAATTGTTCGGTAATCGATTAATTACCGGATGACCACCGAGGGGGCAACGCGGAGAAGGTTGATGGAGAGGAAAAATATATGAAGATAGGCCATGCGTCAGAATTTAATTAATTGCAGATGCTCGTTCATGAGCTCCTCGGAGGAAGATCTTGAGGAGATAAGCACAACCCGGGTTGGCTCTTTTATACCGCGGTGGTCAACGAAGAAAGACGATCAACGGCGTCACCAGGAGCGAGAGAGAAGGAGTGCGAGCAAGAGAGAGAACGATTTCGCAATATTCTCTCTCACTCTCTCTCTCTCTCTCTCTCTCTCTTTTTTTCTTTCTTTCTTATACAGTTTTAACTATTAATAGGCGTCCTTATTGATACGGTCGTGTTATATTATTGTCGTCCAACGATATCTCGAATCTGTCGACGTCTTCACCCTCGTCGTCTCGTCGTCCGCGGGCGCTTATATTTCTTCTCTAAAAAGAGAAAGAGCTCGTCTACCCGATATTCCGCGAATCGAAAATAATTTTTGCCCACGAGTCTTATAATAACGCACGCGACATGTTGATTTAGATAGATAGATAGATAGATAGATAGATAGATAGATAGATAGAGAGAGAGAGAGAGAGAGAGAGAGAGAGAGAGAGAGAGAGAGGAGGGAGAGAGAGAGAGAGATTGAAGCAGGGAGTTGGATAAAAAGTCACACGGTCGAGCGTGTATAGGCAAACAGAGTCATAGAACTTTCGTCGCTCGTATTTTCTCGATTCCGTTTTGCCGCCCTCTTCTTTCGACTTGATAAATTCTCTTTCTCCTTCTCTCGCGCTTTTTCTGGCTCTCGAAGCCGATCTTCGCCGATGCGCCGAGTGAAATTGCGATAATAAACATCGCTGCATAACGATGAGATCTCACTTCGAGCGCGTTGAGCCTGTATCTTGAACCAACTCTATATAGTACTTCCTCGAGACCGAGCGATATATTTCTCAGCGGCGGGGCTCAACGTCGAAAAAAACCCTGAACGATCGGTGAGTGGAAAAAAATCGACAAGTACGTATAGAACCTGTGGTTAAAATTGCGATCAAGACTTTGCGAGACACATTTGGTTGTTCTGAACAATCGTTGGAGAAAATTCCATTTTGAAATGACCCAATAATTTCCGAGAACCTTTTATCGTCCAAGATAGTTTGTCCTTTTTTTCAACAGTTGTACCTTCCACCTACGCAAACCTAATATTCTTTGTACATCAGATTTATATTGGATATGTAACGAATATAATATCAAAGATACCTTGGGGCTATGCGGCATATCTGGAATTCATATTATTAAAAATCTATCATTTGTATATCTTGATACCCATGAATTACATTGGCTCATAGATCAATGATATATTGTGCTGCGAGTATAATGTAAAATATAATTTTTTCGACGAAATATGCCCATGAATTGAGGATGAATTCCCCATTATCATGGCCAACGAATGATTTGTTATAATTTTTGAAAAATAAAGCTTGCGATTCATATATCAGAAATATAAGAATAATATACTCGACACTGGGAAAAAAAATCGTTGAAACAACTAAATCTATTTGGTTGATATATAGAAGTCGATTCATTTAACTAAAATTTGCTTACACTGGATGAGGATTAGTCCGTTCATGGAAATATTGATATTTTTTAAATTTGAATCAATTGAATCAGTACGATCAAATTTTTTGTTCAACGGACTGGAAATATTTGTTTGTTTCTACTTGATTGAAATATACTTTCATTATGTATTTGTTTGAATTCGAGTTACCAAAGTATCTGAAGAATTTTGTTGAAAATAACAAATCTTTTTGGTATCCAATCGGATTGAAATATTTAAGAAAAGAAAACTTTTGTTGAAATCAATGTATGTACTTTGGTCAACATTATTTTTTAAAGTAACAAATAATTTGGATAGAGGGATTCTTTTTTTATGTGACTCGACTAAACTGCATCGATCGCGTACTATGAATCAATTGGTGATACCAATGCCTAAGAAAATCATTTAACAATTTGATTTGGTCGGTACAACACTATTATGATTTTGTTAACAAATCCATGAGGCCAAAATCGGTTGCTTTTCACACTACATTTACACTGAGAAAAGTAAATAGTCAAATCAAATAAATGAATTCAGTTAACTCCGAATTGGTTGACTCCGTTACTCAACCCTGGTCCGAGTCCGAGTAACGGAATATTTATTGGAGTTGACAAAATAAGTGATTCGGTACACTGATATAAACAGTTGACTTTGTACGGTTGATTCAAGTTGTCATGCATTGTCGGAACTGGATAAAAATGGTGACCTGACTGATTTATCGTTGCAACAACTAAAGTTGATATGTTGTGATAATTGAATGACATTTTTTGTTACAATCCAATTCTGCATCGCTTCGATCCACGTGAATATTTCAGAGAACTGAATTATCTATTGGATAGCCTGTACAATGGGTTCGTTTTTCTTAAGTAATTGTTTCAACTGAACCATTGTTGGATGAACGATAAATGCGCATCAACCTGACTCTCATATTTAGTTCATCGAATCATCGGTTACATTCAAGTTTCTCAATAATCGTAACAAATTCATCCGTTCAATTCAATAAAGTTTATATTGTATCGATAACATCAGACGTTAAGCAAACGAGGAAAAAAGTTTGCACTGTCATTCACATTTACTTGGGCCCAATCGAACGGTACATTCGTTTAACCTAAAACACAGGTTTCACACTGAGAAAAAAAATGTTTGCACGAACTACATTGGCGGTCAAATACGTTCAAACGAATATTTAGTTGGTACGATTCATCATTTTTTGCCTGAATAATCTTTTGGTGAACCGAAGCGCAGAATTATTCGAGAAACTAATTATTTAGTTGGACCAAATAAATGTTTATCCGAACGTATTCGACCGCCGATTTAGTTCAATCAAACATTTTTTTCTCAGACAGTGCACCTTTGGTGTTTATTTAGTATTCGTATACCAGAAATATACGAATGATATACTCATCATATATTCTGTATACATACGTCTACGAATGTATACTTGATATATTTAAATTATATTCGTTGATGTATCCACCATATATGTTCGATATATAATCGCGGCCAAAAGTTCTTCATGTATATCACTGACATATTTTGCATACATAATTCATAAACCTCAATAAATAAATTATATATTTCGACTTTACCGAACGATATACACTCTGCAGTCAAAAAATTAAAGGAACGGCAAAATTTTCGAGATTTTTCAGCGATTTTCCAAAGGCTGTAACTTTGTTAATTTTGGTCGTAATTTTTTTAAAATCATTTTGAAGCTTGAATCTTCTAGTTTTGGAATCTTGAGTCGACAAAATTTTGTGGGCATCACCTTCGACGCGGTCGAAAGAAATATCACGATACAAATTTTCTCGAAATTTTTGCTTTTTTCAAAACAGTCGATGGGCTCCAAATTTTTTTTTCGAACTTAACCAATATGTGGATCGTTTAGCTGGTTTATTTGGCTTCAATTTCCTTTTTTTGTTTTTGTTCTACGACCATTTTTCGCTGAGATATCGGCGATTCAACAAAAATTCGTCTTTTTTGTTAAAATCTCTGTAAATATCTCCGGAACTAGTGATCGTACACAGCGTAGTGATCGTACAGCGAGTAAACCCTCGCTGTACGATCATTGGTGGGTTTCGGAAACTTAAATCTACCCTCTATAAGTGCCTGTTACCGTAATAAATAAATACAAATTTTCGTTGCTTAATTTTGACTTGAGAAAGTCCAAAAATAGCTTTTTTTCTTGTTTTAGAAAATCTACCACAACTTTGCAGATATTGCAAAAAATACCAATGTTTTCAGGTTTTTTTTAGCTCAATACATATCTCAAAACCACGCCAATTTTCAAAACAATCGGTCGAGCCGTTTTTTGTGACCGAATCATCAAACTTTTAGAAAAATTGAAGGAACACGCACAGAAAAAAAATGTTTGAATGAACAAAATCTGCAGTCAAATACGTTCAACTAGATATTTATTTGGTCTAACTAAATAATTAGTTTTTTGAACAATTCTGCGCTTCGGTTGCCTAAAATATTATCCAGGCAAAAAAATGTTGAATTTTATTAACTAAATATCTAGTTGAACGTATTTGATTGCTGATTTTGTTCATTCAAACATTTTTTTTTCTCGGTGCGTTTATTGATTAATTAATTGCAATTAATTAATGGTGTTAAAAATGAAAACAAAGTTTTTCTTTTTTTTCTCTCAAATTTGCATTTAATGAGCGTGAAAAGTAAAAAAAAAATTCAGAAATATTGAAAAAAAAGTTTTTTCCTCGAAATTTGGATTTTTTTTTTTAGTTTTCGCGCTCATTAAATGCAAATTTGAGAGAAAAATAAAGAAAAACTTTTTTTTCATTTTTAACTCTATTAATTAATTGGTCTTTAAGGATCAATAAACGTGTTCCTTTATAATTTTTCTAAAAGTTTGATGATTCGGTCACAAAAAACAGCTCGACGGATTGTTTTGAAAATTGGCATGGTTTTTAGGCATGTATTGAGCTGAAAAAAACCTGAAAACATCGGTATTTTTCGCAATATCTGCAAAGTTGTGGTAGATTTTCTAAAACAAGAAAAAACTTTTTTTTTTTTACTTTTTCAAGTCAAAATTAAGCGACGAAATTTTTTTTTTCGTTTATGACAGTAACAGGCACTTGTAGAGGGTAGATTCTAGTTTCCGAAACCCACCGTTTACTCGCTGTACTAGTTCGAGAAATATCGAAGATTTAAAGAAAAGACGAATATTTGTTAAAACGCCGATATCTCAGCGATAAATGATCGTAGAACAAAAACAAAAAAAGTAAATTAAAGCCAAAGGATCCAACTAAACGATCCATAGATTGGTTAAGCTCGAAAAAAAATTATGGAGCCCATCGACTGTTTTGAAAAAAGCAAAAATTTCGAAAAAATTTTTACCGTGATATTTCTTTCGACCGTGTCGAGGGTGATGCCCAAAAAATTTGTTTGACTCAAGATTCCAAAACTACAAGGTTTAAGCTTTAAAATTCTTTTTTTAAAAATTTTTTACGGCCAAAATTAACAAAGTGACAGCCATTGGAAAATCGCTGAAAAATCTCGAAAATTTTGCTGTTCCTTTAATTTTTTGACTGAGTGTATTTTTCACTATTCTTCCCACGGGGGTCTGAAGGAGACGGACATGAGAAAATAAGAAAAAGAGTGGATAGTCGGGCAGTGGGGGGAGGGGGGGGGGGAGGAGGGGAGGAGGTTCCACAAAAATAAACGCTTATAAAGCGCGTTTTCGGCGCAAACACCTGTTCACGAGGCGCGATAAGGGCCGCGCCCGCGGCGCACGGTTACGTCTTCCCGCTCTCTCTCTCTCTCTCTCTCTCTCTCTCTCTCTCTCTCTCTCTCTCTCTCTCTCTCTCTCTCTCTCTCTCTCTCTCTCTCTCTCTCTCTCTCTCTCTCTCTCTCTCCTCTCTCTCTCTCTCTCTCTCGTGCGCTCCCTCGGCCCGCGCTCGTTAAACTGCTTTTTTTCCTCCCATCCTTTCTATCTTTTTCTCTCTCCCTCTCTATCTTTTTACGGGGCTCCTGGCACTCAAACAAGCTGGATCATTAGCAGACCAACTGACAGCGCGAACGAGCATTCCGAAACTGTTACAATAACGTAACGGATATACAGGGTGCGTCCCACGAATGAAGGGCAATACACCGTCAGGGTAGATTCGTGACGTAAGATATTGAGTAGAAAAGTCCTTTGCCGTTTCATAACATTTTGTACCCCTGAATTGTTATTAATTAATCAAATGAATAACAATTCAGGGGTTTAAAATATAAAAAAATTGGCAAAGGACTTTTCTACTCCATATTACGTCACGAATCTACCCTCATGGTATTGCCCTTCGTTCGTGGGGTATCCTGCGGTATATCAGCTATTTCCACACAACTCGAACGGCATTGAGTATAAACTCTCCAATTTCATCCATAACTTTTTCCACGTTTCCCCCGAGTTTTCAAAGTGTCTCCGGAGTATCCGAAGTTTCTATTTCTGGCTTTGTTTCAATTTTTTCTCGTCACTCGTTATTTTTCACTTTTTTTTCCAACCACCGAGAATGAAAACTTCTAGAAATCCGTAAAAATGCTCAATCCAAAATTTTATCCTCTCCGCTAAACTTGCAATCCAAAAATAATGCGTAATACTTGCATCGTTAAAAACTCTCGAGGAGCTTTGAATGAAATTTCCTTGTTTTTTTCTTCTTTTCCTCGCAATAACTTGATAATAAGAGAGCTCGTAAATTCGAGTTGGGAAATTCCCGAGAGTTTGAACATAGCGCCTACAATTGAAGCGGCCAACACACATCAGGATTATAACGAGCAAAACATATTCCACGCACTCGGGCGAATATACTAGCTGTTGATTAGATTTATTAAGCATCTCTGGCTCTGCTAACCCGTAATCTCTCTCTCTCTCTCTCTCTCTCTCTCTCTCTCGCTCGCTCGCTCTCGCTCTCTCTTGCTCACGGTATTTCACTCTGTGGGCCGTCGACGCATTTCTCATCGTCAACGTGTGGTCCACGCTGGGGAAGTCGCGAGACAAGCCGCAAGTCAAAGCAAACAAATTAGCGATGTACACGCAGGATAGTGAAAGAGCTTTAATCTGTTTTCCCTCGGATGTACGAGACGCTTTTCGCGGGAGGAGGGTACATCTTCCCCTCGGTTTCTCTCTGATCCGACGCCCTCGGAGCGTCGCGTTCCTCTTTCAACGATCTTTACCTGGTGGCGATGGCGAGTCTCGCACGAATTTCTCTCTACTTCTCTTTCTCTCCTTTTATTTGGCTATCTTGATTCGTTTTCGCTCGCGCATACGGATCTTGGCTCGCCGCTGCCAAGCTCACTTTAATGGTCGCGGAGAGATCGCGTTTCTCTCCATAATATATATAGCACAGTAAGAGGGAAACCCTCCGCTGGACTGGAAATCCTCACTGACACGATGAGCCACCTGCTCGAAGCCACGAGGTTCATCGACCGGAACGATTCTTCCATTTCATCATTAGATTCGATTTTCAGTTAATTCATTGTTCTCTATTCTCGGTTATTACGGAGCTACGGATTGGATTTAATCGTCGAATAGAGCTGAATTGAGTCGAGGAGGAAAATTAGCGACTTAATTTTCATTCGTTAAATTCTGGATCTCGAGGAATGCGCGACGATCTCTCAAAGCCTAGGTCAGTGTCGTGCGCACAAATCCCTCCTCTTTATCTCGCTGTTTCACTCTCTCGTTCTCTCTTTCTTTCTCTCGATCTCTCGTATATTCGAGAAAGCAAGCGACTACGCTGCGGCAAACGATAACGAAAATGCGCGCATCAAACCGAGAGATCTCGATGACTTTCGAGGATTCTCAACTTTTGAACGTTTGCGCGCGTTAATTCTCGCGTTTCGCCCTCGAGACTCTTGAAATGTATACCGCTGACGATGAGTAAATGGATTTTATTCACTTTTGCCTCGGCATCTTTCAGTGTACGAGTGTGCTCTCGTATTCGTCGAGTTACTCCGGAGATCGAGCTCAAATGTCAGGACGTACAACGCTCGGTATGAGCTCGCACGCTCACAGAGACACGCACGTCGAATATAAAAGATTCTCGTTTCGAGATCGCGACGCTTAATTGACCGCATAGCCACAATGAAAAAAATAAAATAAATGGGGGAAAAAAATACAAAGAAGCCCCTTGTGCGTGCGGAAGAGGTTTTCTCAAACTGCGCACTCTAAAAGAGAGAGAAGGAGAGCGGGAGGGAGAGAGAGAGATAGATAGAGAGAGAAAGAGAGAGAGAGAGAGAGAGAGAGAGAGAGAGAGAGAGAGAAAGGAGAGAAGAACCAGCAGGCAAACACGTCACAAAATCTGTTACAGCGAAACATTAAGTAGGTAATGCCACACGCGGATTTGTGATTTGACTCGATGGATGAAAATAAAATTTGAAAAATCTCCCTTTGTTCTACATTAAAAAAAATCATAACGAGGAAGGGGGACAAAATGGACGGCACAAGAAGATTTTCTCAAAAAATATCGTTTTTATCTCATTGCCCAAACCTTTGGATCTAAAAAACTAATTTTTTGCACGGAGGTTCCCTTTGCATCGTGGACAAGGAATAAGGTCCGATTTTTCGCAATTCCCACGGGATTAGGAATAAAAAAGATTTATATTTTAATAAATGATCGCGCGGAAAATTCCATTCGCCGGAAAAGAACAGAACTCTTTGGTATCCGTAAGATACCAAAGAGGATCAAAGAAAAAAGTAAAAAAATGTGGTCAAGTCGCGAAGAACAAGTTTCATTGACAATTGGAGACCGTGAGAATTTTTCTCCTCTCGACTTAAATTCGTTGTTCTTTCTCGAAATTGCTCTGATATTTGAAACACGAAAATTAATCTGACGTTTGCGGGAAAGAACTCTCAAAATTCAGATATCAACGCGTGAATCAGGAGAGAAAGGAAACATCGACTCTCGCGTGTTTCTCTGATGCTCCCGAGACTTTGGAATAAATAAATTTGAGAAAAAAACGAGAAAAACGTGAAAAAAAAGGTCGGAGGGCTGAGAGCTTGGTACAGCGGAGCAGTTTCGAGTATATTTAGCCTTGCCGCAGACACAAAACGACTCACCACCTCCGCGCGACGATTCTTCTCCTCCTCCTCCTCCTCCTCCTCCTCCTCTTCTTCTTCTTCCCCTTCTTTTAGGTTTCTTCGTTTCTCGCGTGGGTCTTGTGTACAGAGCGCGGCCAACACCCAGCGTTCCTCTCTCCTTCCTCTTCCTCTTACTTCGTCTTCTTCTCGATCGTCTTTCATCGAGCAGCGAAACGATGCAGTTCCTCGATGCTTGCACGTCCATCCTTGGACGCACCTACGAATCGTACGGGCAAAAGGCACGGTATTATGTGTCTTTCGCACGCCTCGATGCCGACGAGACGAGATATGAGTTTTTTCTCCTCCTTTTCCGATATATATATATATTTATATACCATGTCCATCACGGTCGCTCGGTCACGCAGGGTTGTACAGGGACGTCGGGTATGATCCAGTTGTCCCGGACTAGTTGATCGCAAGAACAATGAAAATCTCGATCACCGTTGCCAGGCGGAACGGTAGATTTTCTCACGATTCGAACCACTGGCCGAAATTTTTGGCTGAAAAAAGAAAATTCCAAGCAGAATTTGTAGTGCCAATTGAATCCTCTATTTTGATACATCGCACGCTTGTATTTGGCTTAAAATTGATTTTTGAAAATATTTAAAAAAGAAATCAAATCGCCCCTATTTTCGGGAAAAAAAAGTTCCAAGCAGAATTTGTAGGGTTAATCGACGAGCCCTTCGATTTGGTACATATTTTTTTTTTAATTTATAAATTCATAATTCTTATGAAAAAAAAAATTTCAAGTAGAATTTGTAGAGCTGATCGAGCCCATCGTTTTGACATCCCGCACGCCTATGTTTGGGTTCGCTTTGACATCCCGCTCAACTATCATTGGCTCGGCTGATTTGTGAAAATTTTCTTAAAATTTAAACTTGCCGCCATTTTTAAATAATTCAGCTGATTTGACGAATTCACGAACTCGACCGAGATATCGGATGAGACTATTTTTGTGGAAAATTTTCTTCGAATCCGTTAACGAATAAATAGATTTATACAAATATCAAACAAAAAGGGAAAAATAAGATGTTAATTTTTTTTTGTTCTCGGTATATTTGATCGAACGGGGAAAAAAAAGAAATGAAAATAGCGTGCGGTATCGTCGTTCGAATTTGTTTATTTTTCATTGGCCTCACGAGCGGACTCTCGGAGGCGGTGCAAACGATATTTAGCGATATGTATAAATTTAAACGTCTCGCTCCGATGGTCTCTCCGCGACTCGCGGTATATGCGCTCTATTATGTACAATTATATGTACATTATTCTCACGCGCAATGAGACAGAGAGCGAGAGAGAAAGAGAGAGAGAGAGAGAGAGAGAGAGAGAGAGAGAGAGAGAGAGAGAGAGAGAGAGAGAGAGAGAGAGAGAGAGAGAGAGAGAGAGAGCGAGAGAGAGAGAGAGCGAGAGAGAGAGGAAATTTCATACATACCTCTGAATACTTTGACCGGATATCGCGCGAGCGAGGCACTCCGTTGAGACACGTGTGTGCGCTCGCGGGAGAGCGCGGTACTCTTGCTCGCGACTACCGCGGGCTGACCATTCCGCACCTTTTCCACTTGGTCCCTCTCGAGTCTCGTTGCCAGAGATATACGCAGGTACGCCCCCTCGGCACACTCGTTTCGTCCTCATTCTTCGGCTCTGCGCAATTGTCGGGAAATCGAGAGATTCGAATCTCACATAAATTCGTTCACCGCGGTACGTTGTTGCCTTTTTTTTTCATTGTTTTTCTACCGAGAAATTGTCCGACTCGCGCCTTCCCTGAAAAATGATGAAAAATGAACGAGCATAGAAACGAGTGAACCTCCGAATAACGGTTCTGTCGTGAGCGATCATTATTTTCAGTGCTGATCGAAATTTCGATAAATCGTGAGGATTATTATTATTATATTTGTAAAATAAATATTTATAAAAAAAATATATTACATTGCGATTGTATCATGATGCGTGATGTTAGTTTATTTTCTTGATTGATCGAAGAATTTCTCAGAGATCGAATCAAGGAGCTGCATCATCCGCTCAAAGACCCAAAATAAATGGTCGAAACAAACATTTTTTGAGATACAAAGGTATACTTCTGTATTTGGACTCTATGGAAAAAAAAATTACCGAAAAATACAGAAAAATAACAAAAATATGACCACCGGCGGAAGATGGATTTTTTTTTTCACGATGTTTCGCAATACTCAATGTCCAGCTGAAACGTTCCATTTAAAATTTAAATATCAAATGATTTATTCGAGTGTTTACGATAAATATGATCAATCGACGATCGTCGATTTTAAAAATCAATTGTTTCAATAAAACGGCGATGAATCGAAACTTTAGCGTATAATATCTATGAAAAAAAATCGTCATTATTACGTAACTGTATTGAGAAATTAAGATTGATTTTTAAAAAATGAGATCGTCAATTGGCTTTCGATGTTTTCTGTAAATTCGGGAACAATCCATAGAGTGCTCCTCGAGATATCATCAATGGCAGCCACTTTGAAAAGGGCGCTTCAACACCGGGAAAAAGGTTTGGTAAAGGGAAAAAAATTTGGCTCGAATTAACCAAACCCGGCGATTACGGGTGGCGAACGAAATGTGTAATTCCGTTGACTCAAAACGTGTATCAAAATGGAAACAAAAATTGCATTCCCATAAATACACGTATCCTCTCGGCCCAACAGAGTAGAAAATCCGTTCAATTGAAAATTACATTGTTTTGATTATATATTTGGTAAAATGCACTCGATATGCGATTGCATAACCAAATGGTTCAGTTGAATGAACAGTTTATATTTTCTATGCAATTCAGATGTTGTTCACCGGAAAAGAATATGCATTCGATGTAAAGCTAGAAAATTTCAATTGAATTAACAAAACATTTGACGATATGCAATATTTGTTTGAGCTACGAGAGCTTTTACTTGACTAATTAATCTTGAGATTAAACAGTTGAGTGAAAATTTAACTTATTTATCCTTGCACCCATAAAGAGCACGAGTGCATTGCACCAAAGTGCAATGGCGATCTCATTCAAATATGTAGTCTTTGATCCATGGAACTGCGCGACCACAGAGCGCGGGTAATGTTCCATCGATTTAAAGATAATCGAGGACTGCTCCGATGCTGGTATACACTGTTACTCATAGGTGCTCACTGGCTGTCTCGCTGGCGCGAGAGCGCGCGCCGATCATCGCCACCTTACGGATCTCGGGCGAAGTGCCGAGATCGTGGTACCTACTATACGTACTATCGACCAAATGTGACGTGGCCGCATTGAAATATTTAGTCAAATTTATAAAACAATTTGATCGACTTGAAAGCATTTACTATTCTTTTTAACCGGATGAATAGGTCAAATTAAAACTACATTTTGTCGATGAGACGAAACATACAGTTTAAAGAATTCTATTTACTTCCGGTGAATGACTGAATATTCGATTGAATGAGAAAACAAGTTGTTGAATCAATCTCGTTTGAAATAATGTTGATCCAATGTTGTAATTGCGGTGAATGCAGTACACATTCGAAACAACGACACCAGTTTTATCATCTCAACAATGGAGTAATCAAATCAAATATGTGACGATTGATTCAAACGAATTTTCCGTGATCGCAGCTGGGTAGTTGATATTACCAAACCTTTTTTTCGGTGAAGAAAAACGCGTTGAAACTTGGAAGTGTAGAGCTCATTGAAACAAAATGTCGGATGTCGAAACTGACTTTCTTCTTTTGGACTCTGAATAATATAAAAAAATTCAACACTTTTTGCTAACATCTTACTGGAAAACCTAGTTTCAAAACAAACGTCCTTCGAGTTTCAAAAGCTCTCTATTCGTGTGCTTTTGATCCAATCACTTGAAAATCTCCAGCTAAATTTTCTCAATGTACCATTTGAAAGAAAAAACTTGTTTTTTTTCGACTTTAACACCAAAACCTACTGAAAAGTGTACGATATTATCCCCAAGTCACGCAGCCAGGCCTCGGGCATTCCTGACAATGGATTTTTGCTCCGATCCTCATTTTACCCGGCTCTGAAAGAAGAGAAAAAGAAAAAAAAACGCACAATGGCTCTTGGCGAGAGACGATGAGAGCGCTCAATACGCGTCGCGGTGCCTGACAAAAGTCTCTCGGTGGACGCGCCTCTCTCGCTTGCGTAATAATGCATACGACGCTTCGGCTTGTAATACACCCATGTAATGCATACACATGTATAATGCTCGGAATATACTCGGATCTACGTGCATTAAATTCGTATTATCAGTACCGAGCGAGAAGAAATGTATATGGCACTGCGGTAGAAAAAAATAAACCAAACAGAGACTTTGCTTATTACAAAGATATATATATATTTGTATATGCATTGCGGGGACATTGCAATGTGAGCACAAAACCTTTTACCGTGTGTCGCGAGGCAAGTAACGTCCTGAATTCGTTTGAAAAGGCGCATATTTATATACCTATATATATATAGTGCACCGCGAGGGCATTACGTATGGAGAAGCGGGGTGGGTTGGGCCCGGAATATGCGTCGCGTGCATTTGCATACTATTTTAACTTTTTATCATTTTTTTTCTCCTTCCTCGCTCTCTCTCCATCTTTCTTTAATTCCGCTTATAAATACGCTCTCAATATACGACACACATGGGCGCACACACACACACACGCGCGCGCGCGCATACCGACACAAATGCAGAAAACTCCGATTTGTTTTTCAGCGACTGCGCGCATACCCGAATGCACTTGTATCGAATGTCACATGTATCACAAGAGCTCGGAGACAGAGGGGCCCAAATGCTCACTTCTTTTTCTTCCCTCCTTCACCGTTCTCAATATCGTGGGAGTGACGGATCCGTTTGTTCGTCAGCACACACGTACGAGCAATATTGTGCGTGCGGTATATATGTATGTGTATATCGGGGCTTTTGATGCCTATTTCAGCGAATTCACGAAAGAGCGTTGACTCCCAAACTACATGCGCATGTATATCCGTGTGAAGCCTCGATTTAGAATCGCATCGCTGAGTTTGCAAAACGAGAGGCTATCGACTCTTTATCGTCGAGAGATGATTTTCGTCGATGAAAAAATAAAACAATATCGGTCGTCGATCTGCGAAATCCATCGTCATTGTTGTGCCATCAAACTGGTCCAAAATTGAAGGATTTTTTGTACAATTTACTTCGCATTTGATGAAATCATAGTTTTTTAGTGCAATATCGAAGACCGTGAAAGAAGGACCGCCTACGATTGTTTTTTACAAGTGCCGCAATGGGTTTTTCTATTTGCCGTTTGATCGAGGATGAAAAATCCGTGTCTACAGTTTTGATGAAAAGAAAGCAATTGTTTTTTGGAATAAAACAAAGTAAAAATATTCTCGTATGACAAGTAGTTTGGCCTCTTGTCATATTATTTTTCAAATTGGCCTGTCGTTTGGGAACAATTTGGGAAACACGGGTCACAAGATACGTAATACGGAGTTGAGAAATAATGATTTACTCGAATACTAGATTTTTCTTTGATCTAACTGGGCTCGTGGCTCGAAAGAAGGGCACGTCATTTACCGATTGATTCTCTTTTTTTCTCGAAAATCTCAAAAACAATGTTTCATGCAGGGTAATGAGGGTCAGAATAAATTTTCCGAGCAAAATGAAATCGGTGTCCTCTCTGCCGAGTATAATAATTTTTTTGTTCCGCCGGAACTCGAAGCGAGATTTTCTTTTTCAAGTTTTCATCGTATTTCGATGGGAAATTTATCATTGGATTACCTCGTTTGGAAGTCCAAGATCACTCGGAGGGATCTGGGAAGATTTTTTTTTGAATTCTCAGGTAATAACTCGAAATTTATTACAAATAATCGATATTGCAAACCTGTTCTGGAGATAATTGGGGGCAATTTAATCGAGGCTGTATTTTCTCGGTCATCAGAGTCGGAGATTTTGGAGGAGAAATCAAATTCTTCGGGCAAAAGTAATGCTCGTGAAAAATTGACCGGCCCACCGAATGAATTCCATTCCCTCATTTTATCCTATTTTATCCTAATTCCATATCCGTACGACACATCTGTGTGTGAGTGCAAACGCAACAGCGCGAGGACGCCCGCGGGTCGTTTTCCGGAACGAGGCGAGTCGACGGCGTCGACATTGTGCGCGGATCTTCGATAGCTCTCGGCGGAGGAAACCGAGTCGACGGATCGGGCGTAATCGACCTCGAAAGAATGCGAGAATGCGTCGGTCCCTCTGTATACAAGATACTCTCATCGTCGACGGAACGCCGTGCGGCCGCCAAACCTCCGCTCCAACTTTTTCTCATTTATCCTCATTCTCTTCTATATTTTTCCTTTCGTGCACGATTCTCGTAAGAATTTTTTTTTCCATACGATTTTCATCTTCCCGATCGCGCCCCGTATTTTCTACAAATCGGTGGCCGATATTTCTCGGTCTCGAAAAATTGATATTTCATCCCCTTGAAAAAATTGTTCGTACATTTTTATAGTAATATCACCGGCGTATTTTCAAGCAACAATTTCGAACGAGAAGCGGCGAATACAAGATTTCACGTACTTTCGGACTTTGACGCAATTACCGCTATCCAACGGAGATAAGTGCGCACAGCCTGAATATAGGGAAAGGGAAAGCAAAATGGACATTACGGGGAGATAACGCGGCTGGGAAGCTAATCACAGTGTAAACTCGTTGCTCTTCATCCAGAACTACCGTTTGTATCGATCAGATTGCGCGTCAAAATAAAAATTCTGGGAGGCAAAACGGACACCGCCCTAAAATTTTTTTTTTTCGAAAATCCACGTAAACTCGAAAAAACGTTGAAAAAACGATGTCCTTCGCTTCTAACGCACGTCCACCACTCGATATCCAAGATACTTTGAGCAATCTGCTTTGCGTATTTTTGCAATTAAATTTTTCGCAAAATTCAATTTAGATCGTAGTTGCATTGACTAATATTTTTTTTACGATCATGAAAGGGGCCATTTCGCACCCGGTATCTCATTTCGCTTCGACCCTTGAATCATCGTCCGCGTATTTTGGCAAAAGTCAACACAGGACTATCGGAGTATGTCGGGGTGCTATTTTTTTAAATGCAATGAGAATGATAATTTTTTCAAAAATTTCTTCAACCCTCGATAGGAGATATTGTCACGAGAGTATCACATCTGGATCTGATTTTGCGTGGTCGAGTTTATTCAGGTACATCAACGCCATTTGTATCTATGATTCCCTCATTTTCGAATTTGTAAAATTAAAAATATTTCTTATAATTTTGGATCGTATCCATTTTGCCCCTACTTTCTCCATGTACAGTGTCCATCTCAATAATCTCCCGACACAATTTCGCGGGACAAAGATTACGTTCGTTCCAAGCATCCATAGAGATCCATCAAAGTGCGCGTTTTTAGCGAAAATTACGGGAAAAAAACAATCCCTCTTTCATATTCTCCTTCTCTCACGGAACCCAGCAGAATCTGCGATGCTTCTTTTGCGTCTTATTTTCTTCTTTTGGACCACACACGCACGAACGGCTCGTTGAGATTCTTGGCTCGGTACCAGAAACTTTCCCTTCCAGAATTCTTACGTTTCACGTTTTTACGCGCGCGCGCGCTCGCTTCCCGCAAAAAGCGGCCATCTCCCGTGTGAGCTTTTTTCTCCTCGATCTGTCTCAGGCTTGAGACGATTGGACATAATACGACCTGTATAAAGTTGAGAAACGTGTGAAAAATACACAGCGCAGTGTGCGTTTGTGTGTTTGAGATAAAAATACGATTTGAGAGAGAGAGAGAGAGAGAGAGAGAGAGAGAAGAAAAAAGTTGCGCGGATACGCAAGCCGGAGAGTATCCGTACAGCGTGCGTTTTGTCGCGATGAGGAATGACGAGTGTCGTCAAACGACGAGCCGAGGTTTCGCCACTTTGGAATGTTGGAAAAAAAAGTGCGCAGCGACAAGATTCACCCGTGTGAATAATGTTCAGACGCGCGCGTACAAGAGTCGCGGATCTCGCGAGGTGTAACGAGAAAAAAAATCAACGAGAGAAAGAGAGACAATGATCGCGATAAGACACGGAGAAGCGCCGGATTCAATTACAACTTTTGCACGACGAGATTCGAAACGTTCGCGCGACAACGATGACGACGACGCGACGACGACCGTGACGAATCTACAATTTAGATTATTCCTCGATAATCTTTCATTCGTCAATTTTGAGCTTGCGCGTTTTCGTACCACTATGGGACGTTTTCGGTCCGGGCAAAATTTGTCACTGAATTTCCCGGCAAAACGAAAAAGGGGAAAAACGTTTTGTGTTTTTGGACTTGGAAGGCTTCCGATAGTGGTCCGATTTTCGTTTGCCTCATGAAAAGTATAAAACATTTAATTGTACAATTATCGATATTATTTCCTCACTAACGATCAAAACCCAATTTTTCTTGAAAATTAGGGTATCCATGACGACGATCCATGGTAATTTGTTTTTTGTTACGAGAAAATTTATGATGTTCGAAATGTAGGCCGAAGTACTTTTCTTCCAGCGTTTTCTCTCAGATATCAATTTTTATAGTATGAAATACACAATAACCTTTGGAGTCGAATAATCGTGGATTCACATTTCAGAAGAATTCACGAAGAGTATCCGTGAATTATTTTAGATTTTTTCAAACGATTCGACACGTAGAAAACTGCACACGGACGTTTTCGTCACAGAGTGCGACCGCGCGGAAGTAGCGAGATAAAAGCGCGACCGCGCACGTTCGAGTCTCGATTCGAATCGTTCGGCCCACGAGAATGATATATATATATTTCGGTCTCTTTGTCGGCCCTGAATCGAACGAAGAAAGCCAAAAAACAAAAAAAATTGATCTTCTCGAAATTCGTTTGTATCTCGTTTCACCGTTCGTTCATTTTTGTAATACAAAAGCGCGAGAGACGCCGGGGTACGAATCGCGAATGTTGCACACGCACGACCCCGATTATCGCTCGCGCTGCGGTGTTCGTCGGAGTACGTTCCAGTTCCATACCAAAAGACTCGCTCAAATTTATTTTATTTCCCCCTTTGCCGCACACGCCGTTGTGTCTCTCTTTTTTTTCGTCAACGAGCAGGCAGAAAGTCGTTGCAAGGCCCGTTTAACGGAGAGCACGAACGACGTTGCTCGCGTTTGCAGAGAGTATCTCGACCCCGACCCGTTTTTGCCATCCGTACACGATGACGCTCGCTCCGACGAATCGACCTGTTTTCTTGTTTTTTTCTACCGCGTCAGGGAACAACGCTTCCCGGTGGAATTACTTTGAGAATCAACTTGGAAAATGCGAGATAGCGTTCGCGAAAAAAGGGGATGGTAATGGGCGAGCGCGAGGGAGCGAGCACGGGCGCGCGATCCTTTCGAGGAATCTCGAGTGGCACTTTTCCTCTCCGTAAGAGGTCCGAGAGGAATTTCCAAGTACCGAGAGACGCATTTGCGTCTTTGCGGGCTTCGAGAAGTTTTCGATGGCTCTCTTTGGACGGTGCCCCGAGAGAACAGCTCGACCGTAAACGACGCGAGACAAACGTGCGTAGCGTCGTGTTTTTTTTTCGTTTTATTTTTTATGGAGAAGAGAAGAGAGACGAATTCACGAGGAATCGGTCGCACGCGAGTCGAGAAGCGAGAAGGCCCCTGATCGTCGTCGCGTAACTGCGGGCTAGCGACGAGCGCCACTCGAGATTATCGCGAGTCTCGCTCGCTCGCTCGTCTTTCAGCGAGAGACGACGAGAGAAAAATGAAACAAAGGGAGCGCCGGGGCGAGGGGGAGAAACAGCGGTTGAACGATCTTGATTCGTATCCTTGGCTGGAATTTTTCGCAGCCTTTCCTCTTCTGGGAAGCCGATCGTCGGGCCGATAAAATCTGACGGACGCTCACGAGGACGAGAGAGAAAGAGTGAAAGAGAGAAAACGAGAACGATGGACGAAGAGAGAAAGGGTGAGTGAGAGAGAGAGAAAGAGAGCTCGCGAGCCGTTCGTCGTCGGGCCGCCAAAGTGATGCATTATTCATTCGCGAGAGCGCTTTTGCTCGCTCGTTTCCACGACCGCGTTCCCTCCGTAAACGCGATGTTACACGTTACATGTGTCGTACAACGGTAAAGCACGGGAGAGTTTGTTCTCCGCGTTTTAGTCGACAACGACGACGGCGACGGAAACGAGACAAGACGCTCGCTCCGGCGGAGGCGATACGGAGGTAGGGAGGAAGAAAGACGGTGTGATCGCCATAGGACCAACGGAAAAGTACGTTTTACAGCACGGTTGGTTCTCTATGGCGAGCGCCCGGATGAGTTGCTCTTTCTTCCTGGGAAAATCCTTCACGCATATATACATGTATATAAAACCATTGTACTATATGCTTTACAATCCGATTCTGATCTCGCGACGCATCATCATCGACTCATCGCTGCTCCTCGATCATTCGTCTTTCACGCGGGCATCGCGCTGATCGAGCGATTCCAGTTTGGATTCAAGCGTACGCTAAATTGGTGCGGTTTCGATAAAGAAAATAACTGACCAAGAACGAACCGGGCTCGTCGAATTAGTTCCGAACCAATGTCGTTGCGCACCTATTTTTGTTTAAAATATTTTTTTTCTTCGGCAACTATCGGGAAATCCAGCGGTTTTCCGGTGATCCGTGACGCAGTGTCTCCGGCGCTATTGAAATCAAATTTTTAGCTTCAAAAACCTGCAAGAGGGAGGGAGGGAGGACATTTTTAGCAAATTTTTGACCGCATCATTGAGACTGTACCGGAGTACCGGACAAAAAATGAAACGTAACGTATTTTTAGGTTCATCCATTGATCAAAAAAATAATAATGTTTTGTTTGAAATATATTTTTTCAGCAACTATTCGGCCAACTGTATCAAAATCGGTCATTTTTACGAAATTTTGGACCACGTCGTTAAGATGGACTGGACTAAAAATAATTTAAAAAATCTTTTTGGAATCCTTTTTTCTCGAACCGGACACTGTTCTGATCCAAAATAATTTTTTTCCATAATCGTTGACCGGCGATATGTGTACGCATCATGAAGATCCGACCTTCGAAAAAATTACAAATTCCTACGTTTTTTCCTTTTAAGGTACAGAACCCTAAAAAAGAATGCCGATTGAAAAATTTGCCCAGAGATTCGTCATTCCGTTTCAATCCTTCGCTGTGAGACTCCTCGGCCGACGAGTGTGCATGGTATCCCGAATTGATTGATTCATATCGGTAGCTCATTTTCCAGCATGTAACATCGACCGATGCTCGAGTGACTCGTCAAAAAAAAAAACCACTCGATGACGATGCAGGATATTCGCAATTGTCGTGATCCATGAAAAAAAATTATTTCGATCGAGAAGATGTCTCTCGCTCGTCGGTACTCGTTCTTGTCACCAGGGAATTTTCATAAATCGTTCCCCTATCTCTCTCTTTCCGTGCAGTCTCTTTCTCGCTTTTCAAGCGATAGAAATATAATCTTGCCCGCGGGTTTCTCGCGCCTCTTCGTGATTCCTTCCTTCCTCGTAATGAGCCGGCTGCTCGAGAAATTGAGAAGATCTCGACTCATCCCGATGCGATGACTCGTGCCGATTTTATACATCGAGCATCCGGAGAATCGCGGATCTGGACTCTGCTCTCGGGCATTGATACGGACACATCTGTACGGATGTATCCGCACTCGATCCTCGTAGACTCTCGAGTCTCCGATCTTCCAGCTTCCATCTGTATCACGCGTGCGTATATTCTTTCATCAGCGTGTCTCCGATGTACATTTGCCCTCGCGAGATTCCGTTTTATCGTCGTATATCAGGATACACGAGAGTCTCGAACGAACGTACACGCACACAAATGGGCATAAATAGTAATTATATTTCATTCGCTGTTTCTCGACCGTAATACGAACGACGACGATGATGACGAAGATGCGACAAACTCGTGGAAGAAACGCGCTCATCTTCCTCGTCAATTATCACATTGAGATCTTAATCGGTGCTACGAAAATTACGCGCATATACGTATACACACGGACGGACGTATCTTAATTACAGAATAATCTTTTATTCGTAGAAAGCGCGCTTTTAATTTGTCCGATTGTACTAAAATTTTCGTCTCTTTGGCTCTTGGACCCTTCGCGAGAAGGAAATCCGAGGAATCAAGGATCCGATTCAAGGATGTCAAATTGTTCTTTTTTCCTCCGCTACTTCCGGTCATCCTGATCCGCGTGGTTCGTTTGATTTTTATTGATTCGATTCAATCGAGAGGGTGAGAAAATTCTTACTCTCTCGGTCAACGCGCGCTTCTCCTTTTACGGAAGAAACCCGACAAAAATCAATCGCTCTCTACCCTTTCGTTTGAAATTTATTTTACACGCCAATCGAATATTATTAATAAAGGCGTGACAACAAAAATGCCCCTTCTTAATTATAACATTGCGTCAAGTCGTCCACTTGAAACGTCTTCTCGCTCGATTCTGCAAAAGGAGATTCTATTTCTGGGATTCGTCATCCAATACAGTATGTAAAATTTTCTCGCTCGCTCACTCTTTCGTTCTCTCTCTCTCTCTCTCTCTCTCTCTCTCTCTCTCTCTCTCTCTCTCTCTCTCTCTCTCTCGATCTATCACGCATGAGAAGACTCTCGAATTTTTGATAGCCCATCGGGCGTGGGATCCGATAGCGGACGAGAAGTGCCAAAGAGAAAAAAAGATGTGCTCGTGGATCGTTTCGCACCGTGCGAGCCATTAATCCTCATCTCCCTCTCTTTCCCTCGGTACGAGCAAACTTGACTCTCTGGTTTCGCGTCCGTATAGCTGGTTCAAATGGTCTCTCGTTTCACTCGTCTTCTTATTCAGCTCACTCTCTGTCTCTCTTTTCTCGAGTGCGCGCGTGAGCGACGGGTTCCGCATGATTTTACTATATATGGACGATTGCCGACTCGCTCGATGCACATAAGGAGACGAAGAAGCAGAAACCCGAGGAAGAAAAAGAATAAGAAGAAGAAGAAGTGGAATAGAGTAAGGACAACGACGAGGAGCAGTAACATTCTGTGGGCGAATGAGTCCGCTCGTTCTCATGGTCTCTCTCTCCCCCGCTCTCTCTCTCTCTCTCTCTCTCTCTCTCTCTCTCTCTATCGATGACAAAGTATAGCCGGCAGCCCCCCGGGGGTTGACTCTCTCTCTTCCTCTCTCTTTGGGTGTCGGTGAATGGCCCCATGATCCAGATTTTTGCAGGGTGGATTTTTGCTCACTCAGGGCCAATCTATATATAGATAAAGCGCGCGAGCGAGCTCGTGCATCTGGCAGATGCAACGACGCCACGCCGTCCCTGCAGTTGCGGTGCACGGTAAAAGTGCAAGAGGCAAAAAGAAGGAAATAAATAAATAAAAGCACGTCGGGTGAGCTTTTCCTGCAACGGGAAAAAGAGAGAGAGTAGATTTTGCGCTCTCGTCCAGTTTTCTCGCTCATCTCGTTTTATTAAAAGCCGTGTATATATATATATATATAATACGAGGAGATATCGCCAACGTCGAGTCTTATTCTCGACTCGTACGATATTTCTTCCGTGATTCGTTTGCTCCTCGTACGTTTTTCAGCTCTCGCGTACGCGTGCCCACGTTCAAAGCCATTTTTACCCCCTCGTGATCTCGTTTTCAGTGATTTCGCGACGCACACACACACACACAAAGAGAGAGAGAGAGAGAGACCGGAGAGACGAGAGCCGAGGAGTCAAAGGGAACAAAACCGTGAGAGGGACGCGATGATATTTTCGTGGTTCAGCCTCGAGACGGAAGGTCGTCAGCCACACCGGGATGAGCTCGTTCTCTTTCCTCACTGTCTGGAAAAATGTCCGCGGTCCGCGATATAAAATGGATATTTTTTAATACTTATTCATCGCACCTCGATGTCCGCGCTCGTTTAATCTTGACCACCCTGCTCGTCGCGTTAGCGCGTGGCTCGATCGCCGCCTCAAACCGATCGTTCTCTCGCCGTCGCGATCGCGCTCTCATCGCGATTCTGGCGAACCTACACTTTCGTAATCTTTTTTATACTCTCCCCCTGATTCACCCCCTCATCCCTGCCTTGCCCTCTCAGTTTTTTTTTAAATCCACCGGAGGATCGCGCTCTCTCCATTCGACCTACGCATCATCGTCCGGCTACTCCGTGCGCGATGTTGCGCCCGTCTATAAAAAGGATTCGCGAGAGAAACGAGACACGACGACGACGACGACGACGACGACGACGACGACGACGACGACGACGACGACGACGACGAGTCTCTCGAGTGCGTCCCCACTCCGTTCAACGGGGTAAAAACACAGTCCCTCTCTCTTTCTCTCCCTCATTCCTTTGCACTCTCCGTGAGCAAAGGAAGAGACGCAAAGATTATGAGAAGATTGTACCCAAAGGGGCGAATTGCGTCATTTTACGGAAACGGGGGTGGATGCAAAAAAAAGAGCTGTACGAGCGACCAAAGTTGTATCGGACGAAATCCAGAGACAAACAGCTCGAGCGTGAAGAAAAATCAAAGCCGTGTGTAAGATCGTTGGGGCGATTCGCTCAAAAATAAATAAATGAATAAACAAAACGCCACAAAGAAGGGGAAAAATGTGGCGCATATGGTCGTTGATTCTCGTCACTCGACAAACAGCCTGTGGCATCAAGATCGAGCCGATCGTGTCCCGCATTCTCCTTCGCCTTCGAGAAACGTCCCATGCGTTGAGGGTTGAAATTGACGTTTCTCAAGTTTGTCATTTGAGATTGATAATTCTCGAGCGAGAGAGACGGGAAGATCGAATCTCCGCGTGGATGGAAATTTGTGTGCACCGACCTCGAATCTCGGGGTCGGAAAATCATGTACGGTTCGATGTTGGATCGTTGTACTCGTCGGAGGAGGAAAGACCGAGATAGCGGATAAAAGGTACGCGGTAATGGCATCCTCGTCGCTCATCTCTCTTTTCTCTCGGCTATAAAAATGCGAGATGACGAAGCCAAGTTGGAGCGTATCGGTGTACAATGTGTCACGCGCGTCTGTGCGATGGTTCGTGCTCGCTATCGCCGATGAGAGAGCTGCACCTTTCTTCCGTAGGTTGTAACGTACGTAGGGGGACTCGTATATATTTTACCGTGCGCTTAAACTTTGTGCATATATATATTTGTGTGCGCGTGTGCGCTCGCCGAAGGAGGCTCTCCTTTGGACGGAACGACGACGCCTACGTGTCTACGCCTCCGATGAGCGTCTACGTTGAATCGTCTCGATACCGAATGCGCTCCGCCAATTTTATTCCGACAAGGAAATAAAGAAGAAACGACACGATCGCGATGAATCATCGTCGAGTGATCAAATGGAACGCGGTTCTTCCACTCGACGAATCTGGATATCCCCGTAGAAATTAATCGAGTATTCGATTATAAATACAAAAAACGATACAATCTATAATTTATAATTAATAAAGAATAATAATAATATAACCGATACTTCTGGAAATGATGGTTCAAGGAAAAAGAAAAATGCCCAAAAATAAGTTTTCCTTTGGCAACCTGAAGAAAGAGAGCATCGCCTTATTATTGCCGGAAGTGCGAAATTTTCGACGAAAAATCGTGTAAAAATGAGACTGAATTTTGGCGAAATTCCGCGAAGGGGTTGTTGCATAATGGAGGTCTGTAACTCGCGCGACTCGAGCGCGGGTATTGAGAATCTCTCGTGTGTGGCGGGCGCGCGGCGCGGCTGCGGCGTGACGAGGAGAAAATGCACCTGGTGTGACCGGCACCGCAACGCCGCAACGCCACAACGCGGCGTCGACCGTGCACGTATGCGCGTGTGTGTTTCCACGCGAGAGACGTCGCGGCGCTGCCACGGTTTTTGCATATATGTACACACTCCCGCAAAACGATAGCCAAGAGTGTATTTATTTTTGGTACCCGAGCTTTCGCGTCGGCGGAACGGGGATGGCCGATTCGCGACTCGCGACGGGCCAATTCCGAGTACTCTCTGTTTCTCTCGCGCGCTCTCTCTCTCTCTCTCTCTCTCTCTCTCTCTTTCGATGTCAATGTATATCGGTGAACGCGGATGTCATCCTCCGCTCAAACATATTTATTTGTCGCTTTTTTGAGACATTTTCCTTTGCCCCGTGCGCCGAGCATTTCTCCACGTTCTAATCGCGAATATAGAGTCACGGGAAAGCAGCTTTCACCGCGCGTGCTCGCGCTCGCTCGCTCGTACGGCGACGTCCGGGCAATTATCCGTGCGCCTCGCGAGAGAGAGACCGCGTAACTTTGTACCGCGAGAGATTCTTCGCGCTATTCGCAGGACTGTACGAATCCCTCGATGGATCTGTGGGGAAGAGGGGGAAAAGTAAAAAATTTGGAAAAAAACGGAAAAAATCCCAATGCCACGAACGTTGATAAATTACGAGGAAAATGTCTATCGTGTGGCTTTGGGGAAATTATACACCTCGTTAGTGCGCGGAACTATAATGATTTTTATAATTTATCAAGCTGGAGATCCAAGATTCGACTCAATCTCGTAATGACTGTCGCCGGTAATGGAAAATCAATTAACGAACGGTGACAAATTTACATTACATCCAGTGTCATCGAGATGAAACGCGGCTTGTATGATTTGTGCCATAAAAAAGAAGTTAATCTCCTCCGAAATACCGTTCAAGGATCAAAAGGTTACATCGTGGGTTTGTAGGGTAACAAAATGTTTTTTTAAATAATCAATAAATTATTTTGTTCAAAAGTTCAAGTGTACGAGAGAATAATGTTTAATTTGATTCAAGAGCAACATTTATCTGAAATTAAAAGAAATAAATTTTGATTTATCAGTGGACGAGTGTATAGCTCGTGATAAACCCAAAACAGAGCAATTTTTGGTACAATTTAAACTAAGCTTGTAAAATTAGTTGTAATTTTAAAAAATCTTTGTTCAATGATCAATTCTACTTTGAAGAAGTGTGCAAAATTTCAGTAAGATCGCGGTGCATTCATTTTTGAGAGATCGTGCCCGCCGACTTGAAACATAATGTTTTTAGAAAAAAGCGATTAAAGTTCTAATCGGGGGAATTTTCAAAGGCTCTCGTAGACTTTTGCCCTTATTGAATAAAAACTTTCATTCCCATGTGACTCCTTAAAAAAACACCTTCCTTTTTTGTTTATTGATTTGAATGAAACGTTAAGTTCTTGGATGATGGAAGATTCACCCTGAATCATTTAAAATCGCCTCATTTTCCCAGAAAATTCGGTCAATCGATTTGAAAAATAATTTTGTTTCCTCGACCTTTGGACTATAAAGAAAACTTGAAGGAAATACTTAAATTTTAAAAAATTCCATCATTGGCAAATCCTTGATGGAATGTTGGCGACGTTGGTGCACGTGAAATTGATGAGAAAGGCCTTCGGTGTCAAACGCGGATTATATTCTATCCAATCGTTCATATGCTGCTCGATAATCGTTGCATATCAGAGGCAATGGCAATTTTGCTGAGCTCAAACGTCTCCGAGGCAAAGTCCGCAATGAGACACTGGCCCCGTGATACAAGCGCGGTAAAAGTACGAGAGAGAGGCAGAGAGAGAGAGAGAGAGAGAGAGCGAGAGAGAGAGAGAGAGAGAGAGAGGGAGGGAGAGAGAGAGGGAGGGAGAGAGAGAGGGGGGGGCGGCAATATGTACGAGCGCGAGGAGAGCGACGAAGCTTTGGAAGAGCGTCACACGCGGTGTGTCGGACCGCGCGATGCGTCTAAGCCGCGAAGAAGAGAAGCGTTGCGAGGGAATATATGTAGGGGAATGTGGGGCAAAGTGGACATTTAAGGAATTTAATGATTTTCATCGGTAAGCACACGGTCATTCGCTCCTTTCATGTCCCAAAATTGATTCCCGATCCTAATTTCCCTGATTTTGAAAAAAAAACTGTAAAAATGAAGACGCAGTATGAATTCACACATAGCTGTGGACTCATACATGCAACGCATAGAACGACGCGCTGATGTTCTATATACACACTAAACACGACACGCGGGCATGCTGTTGATGGCCTATCGCTCTCTCTCGCTCACACATTACTCTTTCCCTCTCTTCTTGGATAGAACGACGCGCATGCGCGCTGCTGTCCTCTAAACATACGTAAACACGTACAGGCGGGCATGCTGTTAATGGCCTATCGCTCTCTCTCTCGCTCACACATCACTCTTTCTCTTTCTTATTGTATTCCTCCATTCTCTCTTGTCCCGTAAACGGACAGGCGTCGTTTAACGCAGACGTCTGATGGACACTGTCCGGCTTTTGTCGCACAAGAAGCATTCACTTAAAAAAAAAAAAACAACGAGGTGAATCTTCAGATTCACTTTGCTCCAATTTTTTCCATGTGGAAAATGTACTACCTATGCATTCACTTTGCTAGTGAACAAATCATGTTATTTTCACATATTCATCGACTTTTGAGTCATGAAATTCAGTTCCCATTATTGTTTTTTGAATTTTGTAAAAAAAAAATTTCCAAATCTTACGATTACCGTGTTTTGTGCTATTTATTTTGAATATATTGTTCAATAGTGTATGAAACGTAACGGCAATCGTGCAAATATAGTCTGAATCGAGGTAATAATTTTATGACCTCGACATTATTTTCAGTTTCAGCTCGTGTCCACTTTGCCCCCAAATTTGAAATTTTTCGCGTGTCCACTTTGCCCCACATTGCCCCTATAGCTCTCGCACTTTTCGATGTCGTTTCTCTCTTCTTCTTCTTCTTCTTCTTCTTCTTCTACTACTACTTCTCTCTTTCGTCCGTTTTGTATCTTGGTTGCTTTCGCTCGCAGAGAGAGAGAGAGAGAGAGGGCAAGTGCGCGCTTATATAGCCAAAGATCGGTGCAACGACCCCGCGCTGCGTCGCGACGCCTCGTTTGGCCTCAACCACACGACGACGAAGAAGAAGAAGATGAAGAAGTAGAAGAAGCGGAAGAAGAAGGCGACGACGGAGACGATGAAAACGACGTCGTCTTAGTCGCCGTCCTCTCGCAGCGGTCCTCCTGACCTCGGTCCTACATGCAGGTCTGGAAACTTTGCCGTTTTTTAGCGGTGGGGATGGGCACCGTTGTTGCGGCACAAAACAGCAATTTACCTTCTTGGCCGCTAGGTGCGCCATCGCTTAGAAGGATCATAAATGTATGTATATGCTGAGATAGAAGTCGTTCTATCTCTGTCTAGCACAAGCAGCATATACATATATATTTATGATCCTTCTAAGCGATGGCGCACTTAGCGGCTGATCTTGAAACTACTCAGATTTTGCCGCACTAAGTGGGTCACCCCCCACCATAAGAGTTTCCCGACCTGCAGTATGTATAACCGCGCGCATGTCTCTTCTCTTCATCTCAAACACACAAAAAACGGGGGCAAAATGTATACCCTATAAGAATATATATTGGAGCTAGGAAGCTACGGATAGTGTAATTCGTTGCTTTTCATCTTAAAAAAAACCATTCTCATCGATCTGACTGCGCGTGGCAAAAAAAATCAGGGGGGAAAATGGACATCAACCTGAAACTTTGTTAAAAATTCATTCAAGCGTGGAAAAACGTTGTAAAAAAGATTTCCCTCGCTTCTCGCGTGGATCAAGCTGCGTGGCGTATTTTTGCAATCAAATTTTTGGCGAAATTCAATTTCAATCGTAGTTGGAATCATTTAATTTTTTTTTTACGATTATAGAAGCGATTCGTTTTTCCCCCGGTACCTTTTTGCTCAGGCCCTCGGATTATCCAAGTATTTTAGTCAAAGTGGGTTACCATGATACTATTGGAGTATGTTCAGGTGTTTTTTTCGGGTGTTTTATTTGCTTAATGCGATGAGAATGACAATTTTTTTTTTCATTTTTCCAACTCTTCATAGGAAAGTGTCATGAAAATTTCAAATCTGGATCCGATTTTGCGCGGGTGAGTTTATTTAGGTACACAAACGCCAATTGTAATGATAATTCCCTCGTTTTCAAATTTTTTCAAATTTCCTTTTTTAAATTTTTTTATGCTGTCCATTTTGCCCCTCTACCCTATATATATCTGTATCATTTTTTTTTCCTTCGAGGATTTTCTTCATGGTCCAAGTCCGCTCTTTCAACCACAGCGATCCACTTGTATTGGCTACGATTTCAAATATCTCGAAAGAAACGCGTAAAAAAAAACGAGCGAACAAAGAAGTTCAGTTTTCTATCGGTATGCGAGTTTTTTCTCCTTTTTTCAAATTCCTTACGTACGAAAGACACGAGGGAAACAAGTGTATAGGTGACAAGTCGCGAGAGACTCGCTCCGCGAGGGAGAATGAATAAAATATTATAAGCTCCGTATCGGCCTCGTTTGCCATTGAACGGTGTCAACGCGGGACGATCATCGACGCAAAGCGCGCTCGATGCATTTCATCAATGATCGAGCGAGAGATAATTGGTCGCGCGCACATCCGCTTAAGCCACTATCTACGTGATTGATTTTTTTTCGTCGAAAAATTCCCAAAATAAATTCTTTCGAAAAAAATTATTCTTTATCAAATCTTCTTTTGATCAAAATTTTCTTCATCCAGGATCTCTGTTGGATCGCAAAGAAATGCCCATAATTCAAAAGATTCCGGAGCAAATTAGAGGTTAAATAAATGTGGAATGATTGAATATTTATTTTTGAAATGTTTCCCATTCAGAGATTTGCATGGGGAAGAAGAGATCGATGGTAAATCATCGAATTGAACTTTTGATTTCACTGAGATATATATATATATATATATATATTTTTTAATTTGTTACAGAATGCACATTCGGTAAACAAGTTCGCGAATTGGGCTCAACATGGTTCGCCGATCTTGGACCACCGTTTGGAATAATGTATTGCATCAAATGCGAGTGCATACCGGTGAGTAGAGGAAACAAAAAAATGTTTAAATGATATAGTAATATCTGGATAAAAACTCGGGTGGAAGAATAGAACTTAAAAAAAAGCCAAGAGATACTGACCCTTTTAAAATCTAAATTCTAGCTTTGGAAACCCAAGAGTTCAGGGAGGATGACCATTCTAGCAAATTTTCAACAATATCATCAATACCGCTGAACAAAAAATTATAAAAAAAATATTTTCAGAATGCTCAGAGGTAGCGTTTTCAAATGACAGCTCACACTATCCATTGATCAATTTTTTTTTAAACGAAAATACGCTATCCAAATTACTCCTCTTTTACTCAAAGTACTCTAGAAATTTTTACTGGCAGCTCCTCATCAAAAATGACTGGATTTGCAGCTCAGAATGTTGCAATACTGGCTTATCCATGAATGATTACTTTTACCGGACTTTTCTTCCGTGTAAAAATAATCTTCTCAAGCCTGAATCTATTAATCGTTTGTCTCTTTTTATCTTTCGTTTCCTTCCGTCCTTCGTCGTTTGATCGAGAAAAAAGTCATTCTCTCGCTTTTACGTAAACTTCACCGATGACTCTTTACGAGTGGCGGCGCCCACTTGAAAACGATGCGCGACAAACGATCGAAGGTCACTCGAATGAATCACGAAACGGCGAAATTGTTTCCATGCTTAAGGCCAGGCTAAACACCCTCCCCCCCGCCTTTCCGCTCTTGTGAGTGCGAGAGAGAGCGCCTATAGGGGTCCTGTGAGAGCGAGAGAGAGGGTCTTTAGCCTGCCCTTAATTTTGACTTGAAAAAGTCCAAAAAATTAGCTTTTTTTCTTGTTTTAGAAAATCTACCACAACTTTGCAGCTATTGCGAAAAATACCAATGTTTTAAGGTCCTTTTTTAGCTCAATAGATATACCTACGAACCATGCCAATTTTCGAAACAATCGTTCGAACCGTTTTTTGTGACCGAGTCATCAAACTTTTAGAAAAATTGAAGGAACACGTTTATTGATCCTTAATGACCAATTAATTAATGGTGTTGAAAATGAATTAAAAAGTTTTTTTTTCTCTCAAATTTGCATTTGATGAGCGTGAAAACTGAAAACAAAATCCACATTTCGAAAAAAAATTTTTTTTTTTCAAAATTCATTTATTTATTTATTCATTAATTTGAATAAGAAAATTTATTTGCATTTTTTCAAAATTTTTATTTCGATATTTATTAAATATTAAATGCAAAATTGTGAAAAAATGCCAATACAATTTTTTTTAGCTTTCACGATCATTAAATGCAAATTTAAGACGAAAAAAAACTTTTTTCAAAAATTTTTAACACCATTAATTGGTCATTAAGGATGAATAAACGTGTTCCTTCAATTTTTCTGAAAGTTTGATGACTCGGTCACAAAAAACGGTTCGACCGATCGTTTTGAAAATTGGCATGGTTTTTAGGTATATATTGAGCTAAAAAAAGACCTTAAAACATTGGTATTTTTTCGCAATATCTGCAAAATTGTGGTAGATTTTCTAAAACAAGAAAAAAGCGAATTTTTCGGACTTTTTCAAGTCAAAATTAAGCATGGAAACAATTTGTTTTCGTTTATGACAATAACAGGCACTTTAAGAGATTTAAAAAAAAGACGATTTTTTGTTCAATCGCCGATATCTCAGCGAAAAATGGCCGTAGAACAAAAACGAAAAAATCAAATGGAAGCGCAAGAATTCAGCTAAACGATCCATAGATTGATCGAGCTCGAAAAATTTTTTTGGAGCAAGTCGACTGTTTTGAAAAAAGTAAAAATTTCGAGAAAATTTTTACCGTGATATTTCTTTCGACCGCGTCGAGGGTAATGCCCACAAAAATTGTTTGACTCAAGATTCCAAAACTAGAAGATTCAAGCTTCAAAATGCTTTTTTTAAAAAATGTTTACGACAAAAATTAACAAAGTTACAGCCTTTGGAAAATCGCTGGAAAATCTTGAAAATTTTGCTGTTCCTTTAATTTTTTTACTTAGTGTGTATGTATATATATATATATATATATATACACATCCATGCTGTAGGTCGTTAGTAAAATACGGCGATCCGTGCATGCGGACTGCAAACGGCCCGGATTAATCTCGATCTGGGTGACGTGACCCGTGGTGACGCCACGAACGACCGTGCTTTCTAATCCCTCGTGAGTGTGGCACACGCGTTAGAAGCATTATAAGGCTAACAATGAGACAGACCACCGTCAAACAACCCGAGAGATATCGTTGACTCGCCAAGCAAACTGGACAGCTCCTAAAAATTAGATTTTTTCGAAAAATTCAAGTGAACGTTGAAAAAATGATTTCCTCGATTTTCGCAGTAGCAGCTTTTATATATATTATAAAAAGAGCAAAATGGACACAACCCTAGAATTTTTTTTTCCAAAATTCAAGTAAACGCAAAAAAACGTTGGAAAAACAATTTTCCTTTCTTCAATATCCAAGATACTCGAACCAAGCTGCGTGGCATATTTTTCGCAAATTTTTTGCGAAATACAATGCAAATCGTAATTGCATTATGTAATTTTTTTTTGACGATTATAGAGGTGGGTTATTCAAGTAAAAGTGGATCATTATAACACTATTAGAGTATGTTGAAGTGTTTTTTTCTTTAATCCGGTGAAAATGACAATTTTTCAAAATTTGTTCCAACTCTTCATACAAATATGTCACGAAAATATCAAAATCTATATCTGATTTTCCGTGGTTCACATCAGTCAATTTAGGTATACGCCAACGCCAATTATAATGATAATCTTCGCATTTTCTTATTCTTTAAATTTTCAATTTTTCAAAATAATTTTAGCGGTGTTCATTTTGCCCCCCCCCCCCTTCCCCGACACTGCAAAGCGGGGCAAAATGGTCACTACAAAATTATCCAAATTCTCCGTATGATTATAAATCAGCCATCAATTTTCTTCAATCTTTTCCAATTTCACGCCACATAAAAACGCTTGCTCGAAAAAATTATTAAAAAAATAATCTGAAAAATATCTAAAAGGATATTTTTTCAGAATTTCCTCGTCAGACCGATTTTCCCTGGTCCATCTGTACATCGACTCCCTCTCTCTCTCTCTCTCTCTCTCTCTCTCTCTCTCTCTCTCTCTCTCTGTGTCTCTGTCTCTCGTTCTCGGTACAAATGTGGAATCGATCTTGGCGGAAAATTCAACAGAAGCAATAACATCCGAGCTTATACCGCACAACGCGGCGTTGACGATGCACCGAAAGAATTTTCTCCCTACCTCGTTATCCCGCAAAGATTTTCCGAGCTCTCGAGTTTCACGGGAAAGAATAATAATAATAATAATAATAATAATAATAATAATAATAATAATAATAATAATAATAATAATAATAATAATAATAATGATAATGATAATGATAATGATAATAAAATAAAGCACATTATACATTGCCCGTGCGTTCTCATGGGCGAGATTCTCGAACGATCGCGTAATACGATCGTGATTTGCATTCCTCGCACGATGCCACTCTCGCGGTTTATAACGCTCTCTGTGCCGCTGCTTGGGTATCAGTCAAGTTTTGCAGTATAGTGGAGCAAGCTCTCTCTCTCTCTCTTTCTCTCTCTCTCTCTCTCTCTCTCTCTCTCTCTCTCTCTCTCTGTTCTCCTGGTGACGTTCCGCGAATTCCATTCCTTATTTCCGTCGTATTTTATGCGCGTATATATATGCAACATCGCTGATGGTGCGTCCGCTCGTAACAAAGTATCGTAATGCATTTTTTTCTTTTCGCGAGCTTACGCGCGCGTAAGTCGTATTAGATTCTTCGAGATGAAAATTGAAATAAAAAACAATTTAGGAACTTTTTTTCCTTTTTTCGTTCGGAACTAGATTTGGAAAACTGCGCTGAATCTCGATGAAAGATAACGCCGTGAAGTTTTTCGTGGGTATATTTTCAATCGATTCGACGTGGAGCTTATCAGCATCGAATCAAAGCTCTCTTCCGGTGTGCGATCCATTCCCACGACACCCACTCGTCCATCTCCCTGCACTCTCTCCCTTTTTACACGCGGCGCCAGAGCCGGAGAACAGATAATACGGATACAGATATATCCATACACGAGAGTATTCAGGATACACCGCGCTGATGTCGCTTATATATCGAGTGTCAGAACCGTGGATCCAATTACCCGGTCGCGGCATCGGTCGATAAGATTATGCGGTCCCGCGCACTTTCGCTCCTTCTTCGTTTTCCCGTCCGATACGATCTTTCTTCCGATCGCTCGTAGGAGTATGATCACACTTTTATCTCTTCTCTGTATCAAGCGCGTTATCTCAGGTGTACGATCGAGCGGGGGTCGTCCAACGTCGTGTGCGGTCTACCTCGCGAGTTTCCCGCACAAATTTATCGCACCCTGGCTCAAGTTACAGTTTGGAAGTTGATCGAGAATTCATTCAAGGGCTACAACCATTTTTTTCACGGTATACCGGGTAGCGGTATCAATTATATTTCCCGAAAATGTCACAAAGATCGGATGAAATTCCACAATCTAGACTGTTCGACCGACGATCCTTGTCAAGGATATCTTTCAAAAGTGAAAAAATACCCACTTTTACCCGCCATTTTATTTCTATTTAAAATTTCGATAATTTCTTCGACCAATCCCCTTCCCAATGACATTGCTCACCAAAAACGAGCTTCTCGAGAGATTTTTCTCGATCATCGACCGTAACTCCGTTAAAATTGTCTCTTTTCGTACCAAAAATTTCCAAGTGTTCTTCGACACGTATAATTGTCATTTAAAAAAAAAAAGCCTCGAGTTTTCCAGCGATGAAAAGGAGAAAATCAACCGATGGGAGATTCTGCGATCGAAGCCGAACAAACGAAAGAGAATGGTTCGGCTCGTATTACAAATCGTTCCAGAATGGAATTTCAATAAAATATAAACCATTGACTCTCTCTCCTGTATCTCTGCGGCGATTCTGATGCGTGTTTCGGAAAAGCTATGCGCGTATCTCTTCTCGTCGCGGGGTTCAAGATCCCTCTCGGGTCTCATCGTTGAGTCGCGCGCTGACTCGGTCCGTATGCGCTCTCTCGCAAACGTATTATTAGAACCCGGTGGAATGATAGTCGCGCCCCGTGTACGAGGAGCTATTGATAGGTACGGCTTCGTTTGTGGTGAAAAGACGAGTATATTCGTGTGAGAGTGCATTCGTGTGTCAGAGCGAAATAGAGACAGAGAGAGAGAGAGAGAGAGAGAGAGAGAGAGAGAGAGAGAGAGAGAGAGAGAGAGAGAGAGAGAGAGAGAGAGAGAGAGAGAGAGAGAGAGAGAGAGATAGAGGGAGAGAGAGAGAGAGAGAGAGAGAGAGAGAGAGAGAGAGAAAGAGAGGGAGAGGAACATTGCGTGAATCACGCGCCTCTCACGCTTTCTCTTCTCTTCTTCTTCTTCTTCTTCTTCTTCGTCTTCTTCTTCTTCTTCTTCTTCATTTTCCTCTTCGACTTCTTCTCTATACGTCCCCGTTGTGTCTCCCAATCGCCGCCCGTTCCTTCTTCCCTCTCCTCTCACACTCTTATTCTTCATCATCGTAATTTTCTCTCTCGCACGTATGCATCGCAAGAGTCTCTCGGCTCGGTGATCTGCATTCGTTAACTCTGATGTTCTTCGTGGATGATAGAGAAGGGAAGAGCTACGTGCGTGACGAGCCCTCTACCCCCCCCCCCCCCTTCTCGAGTATATCGCAATAGCAGCACGAAATTCTCTTTGACTAAACCGCGTGTGTCCGCGTGTCCTCCCACCTTCTCTCTCTCTCTCTCTCTCTCTCTCTCTCTCTCTCTCTCTCTCTCTCTCTCTCTCTCGCTGCTTCGTGGCATATCCTTCTACAAATATATCGATGACGTTGGTGTGACCGCTGTCACGAGACGCGAGCTCGAACAACCGGCGTCCCGTCATCGCGTGACGAGCCTCCGCCCTACTATTTTTATTACCGCGCGCTGATACTCCCTTACACACGCGTATAACTTGAAATTGCAACGATCTTTCAACACGCGGTGATGGATTCGAGAGGGGACTTTGGCACTCTCGCGATGCAGCAGGCTCTCGCTGCATCGCGGGCGGATAATTTTTTGTATTTTTTCCCATGGCCATCCTTTCTGAAAATTCATGAAAATTTTTTATTTTTTGTAAAAATCATTGTTAGATTCTTGTTCGGGGGGGGGGGGGGGGGGGGGGGAACATCGATGTGAGGTTTGAAAAAATTACTCAAAAAATTGATTTTTTTTTGTATTTTGGCCAAAATTGAATCCGTTCACTGAAATGATTGTAATTTAGTTTCTACTTAGATTTTCAACTTTCGTACCATCTCATTCCCTTCGTAATCGTTGAAGCTTCGAAATGCCACGTTGTTCATCCAATTCCAATCTTTTTTCGATTTTTCGAAGATTTTATTTCGCTATTTCGAGGTTCCTCGAGAAGTCGCTCAAGAATGAAGACGAAAGATCACAAAAAAATTTAAACGTTCCAGAAGCATGTTTCAATGCGAAATTCATCGCTGATTTGAAATCAGGAAAAGTTCTCGTCGAAAAAAAAAAGATTTATGAGAAAAAAGTAAACAAAGAAAAAATTTGAAAACAGGGTCTGACAAAAATTCATGAAATTCAATTGAAATAAATTTAATTAAAAAACACGTCATGAATAAATTCATAATAGTATTTTCTGTAAATTTCTGTAAACTAAGTGATTCTCGAGATATCAAGGTCAGCGACTTTGAAAAAACTCTCTCGAGAAAAAGTACGCGTCCGTAAACTTTGAAGCATACAGCGCTGCTATATCAAAAAGTATACAGCTCATCCGAGTTTAGGAGCGGATCAATGAAACTTTCAGAGAACATAACTGAAAGAGCATTCCAACGAATAGAAATATTTTTAGAATACGCAACCTATCGACCCACCTCGGTGGACCAGGAATGCCTCGTATGACACTTTTTCTCTCTTCTCGTTCAAGGTTCAGAAAAAACGAAGGATCGTCGCGAGGGTGCAGTGTCGGAACATCAAGAACGAGTGTCCAAAGCTCAATTGCGAGGAACCCGTTCTGTTGCCTGGAAGATGCTGCAAGTCTTGCCCCGGCGATTTTAGTGAGTATACATTTATCCCCCTTTTCCTTTTTCTACCCTTTTTGTATCATTTTATCGCCTCATTACCGTCGGT